>JANKKB010027710.1:0-11664 GCA_026225775.1 Bursera palmeri | reverse complement strand
GGAATACAAGAAAATAAGTGCTACAAGGATTTTAACATATATTTATCTAAATGCATCCAAACCTTATACATCACTGCTCAAGGAATTAAAAATCAGTATGGGCACATAAAATAATTATGGGTGTGGTGTTATGGTTCTGCAATATGATGGCATCAATTTTATGAGTGTTATAGCTCGAAAGAAATAGGAGAACTCTTCAAGATGCCAAAGAGAGGCTTTTGCTTTTAGGATGAGGTGAAGGTTTAGGCTTTCCCATGTTGTCTACTTTCATAGTTTTCAAAAGTTTCTGTTTTCATTATTTCACAATTGGGAAGCTTTGCTGTCATAAATTAGATGGTTTTCCTCTTAATCTGGGACAGGGGCACTTAGACATTTATAGATTAAGGTTTATGAGGTCTATAGCGTCTTAGAGCCCTAATTCAGAGTTAAGAAATGTTGTCATTCTTGAGTACAACTTGTACACTTTTTGTATGTTCCCTTTTCTCTAGTACAATTTTTTCTTTGTTTCCTAGCAAAAAATAACTAATTTAATGAATAGATAAAATAATGTCAATCAATGACTTAGCACTAGTTCTTTCTTCTTCTTCCCTTATTCCATTTAGTGTGTTTTTAATACAGCATATCTACTTGCCAGAAGAGTTTTTCAAACATCAAATTCTCCTTTTAATATTTTTGTCATATGGTACTAATTCAAGAAGAACTTATAGATAATTAAGCAGTTGGTTAACATACACTAGAGAAGTTATTGGGCTTCTAAATAGCTATTTTATTGGTAGGAAATGTCAAATATACCCCTATTTCATTTTAAAAGATTTAATATATCTTTCTTTAGTAACAAAATTTTTCTTGGTAATTATTATCAAAAAGTACTTACTTAAATTAAATAACCATCATTTTTTTAATAAAAACTCAATTTTTATTAGCTCTACTTAAAGAAGCCACGTCAAACTTTCCCTTAATAAGCCAATATACTCATAGACCCATGAAACAAAATGCACAAGCATATATGTTTTTAAGTCTAACTGACGTCCTAATAACTTACTGTCTAATAACTCATATTCCATTTGAGGGGGAAATGCATTTTGTAAGAGTTCTGTCGCAGATGGACGATCAGATGGACTTGGAAACATTAAGCGCTGCAACAAGGATGCCTGCTCCGGAAATTCAGCTACCCATGCAGGAGGAAGCTCTCCTTTTTGTTTCAACTCAGATAGAACAAGGTGCCTTTCCATTGCTGTCCCAAAAGGGTGCCAAAGCTCAAAAAATACAACTCCTAAACTGTACATGTCAGCCTAAAAGAAAAGAAGACATCACAATAGTTAATATATGTAATAGTTTGCAAAACAAACAATATGACTGCAAAACAATTGAAAGGCATACAGCAGGAAAGTAGTAGATGCAAAAGAAACCATAACCAAAATTTACCTTCTCGTCAATCTTTGGCCATCCTTGCTCAATTTCAGGAGCAGTATAAAAGTAGGTACCAACTTGACCAGTACCATCAATGGACAGTCCAGCTGGATCTGTTGGGAAACCTGCATCCTGATCCAGCTGCTCCAACTTCAAGAACTTTGCTGAAGCAAATTAAAAAAATATATATGAATTCATTATGTCATTTCCATTTTTACGGTTAATCTGCATTTAGAATTCATAAATCAAATAGATAATTTTTTTTTTATAGGAAACAGAAATGATTTTATTAAAGAAAAAAAAAAGTAAAAGGAAGATTAAGTGAACCAAACGTCCACAACTATAAAAAGCAAAACAATGATTAAAAAAATTAACCAATCAAGGATACTCAGTATACAATTGATTTTCAGTCCTTCTAAATGAAGAAAAAAGAGGTTCCTTAAAATTCTTTTGCAATCAAAGCCCACAAAGAAGTCAAGACATGAATTTTCTCCCACATATTTGGACATCCTCTTCTAATGCATCTTCAAAAATCCTGTTATTCCTTTCATTCCAAATAACCCAAAAAACCCCAAAAGACAACATATCTATAAAACCTTAGCTTTCACTCCTCCAAAGCCACAATGATATTCAATAAAAATAGCAACACATGATTGGGGAATGACCCAATCAATTCCAACTTCTTTAAGAATTTTGAACGAAACTATTAAAGCAACTAGGCAATGAAGTAATAAATGATGAATGGTTTCTCGATCCTTTTACACATAATACACCAGTTATGAGATAAGCAAATATTCTGCCATTTCTTTGAATAACATCACAAGAATTGACTTTTCCATGGGCAATCAACTAGGATGGAAACCAACCTGAATAGGTTAATATATCGGAAAAGAACATAAACTTCATACATTTATGCAAATATAAAGTATTAATGTTTCCTGTTCATCTTCATTAATATTTCAACAAAGAATATATTAAGTTACCACTTTCGCAGTGGCTTAAACTTAAAAGTGGTAACTTAATATGGAAGAGCCGTATTGACCCAATGGTCGCAAGTTCGAATCCCTTTATCATGTTAATTAAAAAATATTGAAATTGTTGTTTAGTCCACTTGTACACACAGAAGCATGCGAGGTACGGTTGATGTACAAGTGCACGTGAGGGGTGTATTAGAGACTTAAATACTAAATTTATGCTCATAACTACAAACTTAAACTTTTAGGAACGTGGTAACGTAACAGAATATTAACCTTCAAATTGGCACATGATATTTTTTCTGATTTGACAATCCAACTCAGTTGCCAGAACTGGCAATGGCGAACTCCATTGCAGACCAAGTCAATCCAATACCAGCTCATTCACTAAGGAAAAACTAGAGAAAGATCCACAGAAAGTTCCACCTTAATCTTCCACGGTAAGAATGAGAAGGAACGACATGTATTTATGGTTTGGTTAACTTACAGTAATTTGACAAAAGTAATCATCCCCCCCACTTCTATTAAAGCTAACTTAGACTCTCTTCGCAATAAACAACCAAAATTGATCTCTATGAAAAAACTCTGTCTATTCTAAACAACAACAAAGATTCATCCAAATATGCAGATTTCAATGAGATTATTCATGTTGAGATAAGAGCACAAAGATAAAGATATCTATACTTTCCACCTAACCTATATATAATCAAGAAAGTGGAAAATGAGAAACTGATAGCAACAAAAATTTCATAATAATTTTTATCCACTACTTGCAACAAACTTTTTTTATCAGAAGCATCTCAGTTTTTCTTTGTTTATTTTATTGTTCTAGAGGATGAAGAACATACAGAAAAGCTTTGTAAACCAAGCATAATTTTGATCACAAAGTTTACTAGGAAATTATTATATTAGCATAAATCTTATTTTTGGGTTAAAAACTCCAATTACAAGTTTTTTTCTTCAACGTTCTTTTCCCAAAGATTCATTAGTAAACCACAAAGATCAAATGATTGCAACAGGAGTAAGCACTAACATTACCAGCCTAAAGCAAATGAAAAGATTCCATTAAGTGTTGAGGTGTTGAGTTGAAAATAGAGCATCATGCTAAATCTTTCTAGCATTAACAATACATCAGTCACATAAGTGCAAGTGCAATATACTCAAGGTGCTAATCGAACAATTTAATGTATTTAAAATGCACGAACTTGTAGATATCAGTTAAAAGCATTATTGGCATGCAATACAACACAAACAAAACAATTAGTCGGCCAAAAGTGTCAGGGGTATTTATGGAACCAAAAGTGCATTGGTATCAATTTCTACTGAAGGTATAAATCGAAGATTGGCATTGTGCAGAAAATATATAAATAAATAAAAATAAAAAATCATATTTGAAAATTAGAGTCTTACCGAGACCAAAATCTCCGATTTTAATATCATTGCGAGCATCAAAAAAGATATTATTTGGGGTTAAATCCCGATGAATGATTCCTTGTCCATGTATGTGCGCCAAGCCTTCTACAATTTGGCGAAACAGATGCCATGCCAGTTCTTTGTCAAATTGGTTGTATGATTCAAAAACCTGGCGGAGAGTCCTTCAAGCCAAGAGGAAGAACAGAGAGAGAGAACATGATTAAAATGTATAGCGAAAAGGAAACATAAAAAGCTATAAGCACCAGCAAGAATCATTGAGTAAGGTGGAGCTGTGAAACAAGTACATTTACCAATAGGAAATTACCTAATAGTATTTAAACTCTGATATACACAAATTTACTCATGTATAATTCAACACAGTTGAGCAAGAAGAATAACCAAAGTTGCGCCTAAAGAAAATAAAGGGAACCAGTGTTTTACCTGGGACAATATTCCATTTGAATATATAGATATGTCGATTCAAGCTTATTCTCCTGGCCAGGGATATCAGATGAGCATCCAGCTCTGTAGCTAAATGTGGAGCTTGCTGCAGTTTCTGAACCCCAAATGTTGTCCCCATCAGAACCAGCAACTCCTGTTTCAAACCACGCCTGGGAGTTTTTACATACATTAAAATCAAGATAGAAGTATAATTATCAATCAACCTATCTTTTACATATACCCCCACCATCCTTCCCTGTCTAAAATTATGACACAGCTACTGGACCACTATATCAATACAACTTCAAATGGAATATTATGTATCATTATCAGGTATCTTAATAGCATATCAGATTTAACATAAACTTTTTAGATTGTATGAATCAAAAATTGTGAATGGGAGCAGACTCAATAATCACTAAAATATGTGGTCGCAACAAAGGGAAAGAAAGCTCTCACCTGATAGTAACGGACAACATGCTGATGCTGCAAACGAGAAAGTGTTGCTACTTCCCTAAGTACATCACCATATTTGACATACAAACAGATTTTAAAATGATATCCAAAATAAAAGTTTACAAGAATAGTAGGGGAGAGTATGAGAAAGAAAAGGCCAAAACATAAACTAGGTTCATTCAATTTTCGACTGAAAAACTATGGTGTAACTAGTCAGTGAACARCCAAATCAAATTTAATGATCAAGACTACTGTGGCCACCAAGACAAATGAGTGTATCATAGAACAATAAGGAAGATAATCCAAATGGCTATCTGATATTGAAAACGAGCACAAAATACTTGCAAAATAAAGTTCCCATGATATGTAATCCGATGGACTACTGGCTCAGCTTTCTTTCTTGTACCTTCGTTTCTAAGCAATAAAACTGCAAAAGCAACAGTGGATCAGATGTCCACTACAATGAAACAGAACCCAACTGTCATCTTGTTTAAACTTTATGAAGACAAACAAGTATCTTTGTAATCTAATATTACAAGTACTATTAACATATAGGATGATAGGAATGTCCCAAAGCAAATATAAAATAATTTATTCACAATGTATAACAACATAATTACAACCTCTTACATTATAATAATAAATGGATAGTAACTAGAATTACTGTTCAAATGTTTATATTTTATGGATCAAATGAACAAGTGTCAAAAACAAATTTGTTACAAGACTTAGTACAGTTTAAGGTGATAAATTTAAATTTTTCCAGATTAATAAATTTACCTCAATATCCGGTCATTAACAGGCAAGCTCTTATCCTTGAGGCGAATTTTTTTCACAGCATACTGCCTTCCATCTAGTTTATTTTTGCATAATACAACATGGCCGAAACCACCATGGCCTGTTGCCATTGTAAAGGAAAACTGTAAGTAGACATAAACACAAGACAACAAGCAAACAACGACATATTTCATATTTTTTACACATTCTTTTTAAATGATTGGGATTTAATAATAGCATATTTATTATCAATGCTAGATTTTTTTTTTTTTTAATAAGAAACTGAAACTATAAAATTGCATTAGACTAAAAAGCTATACAAGAGAGGAAAAGCGGTCCACTAAAGTAGGACTAGCCTGAGAGAACCAAAACCATACAAAAACATAATTCAATCAACCCTATTAAAAAAGTTAACCAAAAACACGCTAAATCAACAAGTATAGCTCAGAACTCCCTGCCAATTTAAATGATTAAAAAAGAAAGAGGTGTCATAAAATTATTTTTCACACAAGAACCGAAAGAGAAGCTAAAAGTCAAACTCTAGTCCACAAAAAGTGGATGCCTTCTTTTTTAGTATCTTCAAACAATCTTCTATTCCTCTTAATCCAAATTACCCAATAAACTGTCATAACAACACACTTCCATATAACTTCAGCATTTTTGTTTTTTCCAAAAACATCCAAAGAACTTTGTGAAGAAGGATTTGCAGGAGATTGGAATGACCCAAAGCAGACTGAATTAATTTGTGCCAAAAACCTAATGCTAAGGGCAATAAAGAAATTAGTGGCCTATAAACCCTAAACCCTAAACCCTAAAACCTAAACTTTACTCACTACCTTTACACATAACACACAAGGGGGAATTCAAATAAAAATTTTGTAGAGAATGAAAATGCAAAAATGGTATAAAAATTTGTGTAAAAAATAAGTTGCCATGATTCTCCCTACGTATAAGTCACCCCACATAATGGTTTCTGTATAAAACTATTAGAACTTCAACCAATAACTATACAAAGAAGTGGTGTCCAAGAAAAGGTAATGATTCAATTTCTAAACATGCAAAAACTTTAATTCAGCAAATTTACTAGTCAACTATTAAGAATATCCATAAAGTGTTATCCAACTATACGACTATCTTTACTTTCAAAGTGACATCTGAACTTTGATAAAATTTTATTATTTCCAGAGAAACTTCAAATAACAGCAATCAATTTATCATACCTGAAAAAATCCACTTAAACATATAATTAAACTATAAGAATATAATATCAAATTAATCTATTCAGTTTTTAATTTTCAGAAATAAATTACAAGATTGAGTAAAGATTGATACCAAGAGGTTGTAGCTCCTCAAAGTCATTGAGATAGCGAGAGCTTGGAAGAGATGCACTGGGCCCTCCAAAATCCAAAGCAGGTTTCCAAAATTGAGATACTCTGGATGAAACCTAGGAAATATTAATAAAAGAAACAAAGTGAAACAATATTTGATCAGTCAAGTGGCAAGAAAGAAAGGTTATAAACAAAGAAAAAGAGTGACAAACCATATGTTGACGGAAAACATGATCAAAGGTTTTGTTAAAAAGTGAAGCTGGTTTAGAAGCAAAATCCCGCACCCATTCTGAAAAGATCTGAACAAATAATTAGAAAGCATAGCTAGTTAATCAAAAATAAGACCAAGAATTTTTAATTAAGCAAATTTTTTTTTAAAGAGATTAAGTTACATACACCTAGATTGCATAACTCAGCGGCTATTTGTGGCAAAGCATCAGTCAATGGTCCTTTAGAAGCACAAGCAAGCCGAAGAAGATGAACCTGATGCAAAATAAATTCAACACTAGCCCATGACTTGGATTAAATTCTACAAGTAATAAAATGGTAAGAGAGCATATGAAATGACCATTATAAGATCTTTTTCAACATTTTGAGACGCTTGACCTTGACCTAAGGATGCAGAAGACAATGTGTCTGAAGACTCACTTTCAAGATCACCATCATCGTCATCTGTTCTATGCTCCTGAAGAAAAAATTCCCACAAAGGCATTCAATATGGATAGAGTAGGAATAAAGGTCACCACAAATATAAGCCCTCCCAAGACAACTATATGTATCAAATCAGAGTAACAATGAAGTTGGCTTCATCACTTCATAAACCACCTTGGTAATGAGGTATCATAAGTCTCATCTATGCCAATTCATGATCAATTTGTGGACGGATTTAAAATTTACACCAAAGGTCGACTTAGCTTCATAAATTATAACCAATTTGTCATTGATCTTTCTCTTCACAAATTTGTTTCTCATTCAAGAAAAAGATGGAGGCTACCATATTTAAAAAAATAAAAATTATAAAAAAGAAGAAAACAAAGTTATTATATGTCATTTCCAAGATCAAGTAATTAATCACAAGCTCACATTATAGCAATAATCATCACGAGTTAGGCCCTTTGGCGGAGGGAAGAAAGGTCTTGTTTTGTGGAACTATGCAACGATGGTTGTTTTCTGGGTGGTTTGGTTAGATATAAACTAGTGGATTTCTTATGATCATTTGGAAGAAAACATTTCCTTGACAAAGTTCAATTTTAGACATCTCTTTGGGCTTCAACGATTTTTAATTTTTGAAGAATTCCCCCATTCTTTCCGAGTTGTTTCTTCCTTGTTTGGGGCAATAGAGGTCGTTTTGGGGTTTTTTCTTGGTTGCTCTAAGGCTCTTTTAGAATGTCCTGATTTGGTTTCTTAGTGATTTAGAGGTGTCTTTTTGTTGTTTTTGTCAATGCTAAAGGAGGTCTTTTTCTTTATTTTGTATATCTTACAATTAAACTCCATAAAATTTTGTTTCTTATAAAAAAAATAATTAAAAAAAAATCATGAGGCAGACTCAATCAAATTTGATCCATCTTTCTTCTACTACTAAACTAAGAACTAGTTTTCTTCATCATCAATTCAATCCCCTTTTACACACCCACATATCAGTATCTACAGAGGAACAAGACTTATATCTCATGCATACGAATTTGATGCAAACTACAAAACAAATTCATGAGTTTTCGAGATCTATGGTGAGCTTTGAAATTGTTTGTGCTCTTTACCGAAAATCCAATTATTTTCATCTTTCCTCTTCCCCTATCTTTTATTTATTTAAAAAAAAAAAAAGGTATAACCTAAGATTATGTATGTGTCATAAATTGAAGAGTGAAAACATATAGCTAAATAATTCAAAAGAAAGATCACCTAAGTTATAATTGAGATACATCAATCTCAATAAGTGAACAAAAACAATATTTGTATTTAAATCTCATCAAGAATGTTGTTTGCAAAAGGGATATATATATGTTCATCAGAATGGCAGCTACATAACATGACTAATAATAATTGGTTAGTATGACAAGATGTAAGAGTAACATGCAATATGACAATCTTAGCTCCAGTTTATGCATCCAAACAAACAAAGACAACCAAGATATGCAAAACACTCACCTCATTCTCGCTTTTCATATCATTGTCTACGAATTCCTCCATTCCAGATGTACTTGAATCAGTAGTAGATATGCTCTTATTGTACTCTTCATTCCCTTCTTTAACAGTAACCAATTTGGTAGTGGGGGAAGATATTGGACCTTGCTTATCTTGCACTATCAATGGCTTTACATTCTTATCAATTTTTTCCCCAAGAACCTCACATCCAAGTTTTGAACCATCTGATGTATGGGATTGTACAGAAGAAACTATCCCCCTGTTTTCATCCATTCCAAGACCCCAATGCCATGACTCTCCAAAGCCACTGAAGAGATCTATGAAGCCATAAACAAAAGGTCCCCTAGATGAGCCACTCTTGTTAGTTGATACAGCAATATCCTTAACAAACTGGCTGCTGGTATCTGTTGTTGAACTTAAGACCTTCCAAAACATAATTATAAATCACAATCATGCAACAAAAAAATATAAAAAGGAACAGGAAAAAGACTCTGATCATTGAAATAACCATAGAAAAAATTTTAAATCCTATACATATAATCTGCTCTCATATCAAAAATAGATAAACCGAAACAAAAACTTAAGTTTTGGCTTCAATGTGCTAATCTTAGAAAGATCTTTCCTGCAAACCCCCATCTCCACACAAAATCATCAAACTATTGATTTATCCAATGACTCATCCCGACATGATCTACTTCAAGGTTCAGTCTACCCAATTTCTATGTGATCCCTAATTGTTTGTTTGTTTTGCTTTGTATCAAGCTTCTCATACATCATCATCAACATACAATATAGGCTTCTCATAAAATAGGCTATTTCCATCAGAAACAAGTACATGTAAGAATAAACCACTAGTTAAAAAAGAGAATGACTTAGTCCATGATGAATAAAAGTGAAATATAAAGAAAGGCTGCCATAAAGTTGGGAGGAGAAGAGAATAAAAAATGGCATAAATGAAGTAAAGAGTGAATAGCATGTAATAATGATACAAGAAGTATCAATCAACTTCAAACAACAAAACAATCAATTTCTAAGCAAAAAGAACTGCTCAAAACAGATGAATGCAATGGATAACTTAGAAATTTAAAACAACAATTGACAGCTATCTGAAACAAGGACAACTATATAACAGCAAAGCTTACAGAGTCATTAGACTGGCCCACTGGAATTATTTCAGACAGGAATTCTTGAGCAGCCTCCACCAAATTGAAAATCATTACCCGTCCTTCTCGAGCATTTGAGTTTGCCTATAACAAAGAAAATTAAAATGAAAGAAAGTTAAATTAGTCACAAATATTAGTTGACAAAAGATAACCACCAATACATAAAACGGTTAACATAAGAAAATTTCAGCTACAAAATTCATAAAGAAGCACATAAAACAAGAAGTCATCCAATACCTGATCTTGAAGGAGATGAAGAAGATCTTCTGCTTTGCTTTTTGTCAAACCTTTCTCAGGAGTAATATGTAGCTTTGGGCACTTATAAGGGTATCCTGGTAAGCACCTGATAGAAAAATGAACAGAAAAGAATCATAACAAAAATTATGCTTTGAGAATAAGGAAATCACAAAATGCCACAAGACGAACCTCACTATAAGAAATGCAGAAACATCTAGATCTTCAAAACCCATATCCTTCGAGTAAGGCCTGCTCAAATTTGAAAATCAAGCACAAATGAATCAAGGAGAAATAATAGCTCTTGAATGTGTTTGAGGTGACATGAGAATAACGGAACCTAAGCTTGATAATGATTTGAGGAGGAGACCCTGAAACATTGCAGTCTTCTTGAAATATTGCACACCTATAAACACAAGAAATCTTTACTTTAAAAAATAATAATAATAATAATACATTAATAAATTTAAAAAGAAGTACGCATCATAATAAAAATACTTCTACAATATCTCAATAATATGTGCAAAAGTAATGTCACCTAAGCAGGATCTTTGAGCAATAAGTACAACCATATCCAGAGTTAAGGCAGAGTTTTTTCTTTCTTCTTTTTGGTTGGGATTGGGAATCGGCAGAGTAATTTATATTTCATAGATTATTAGCAAATCTAAATTCCTAAACTAAAAATGAAATTTCACCAATTTTAAAGAACAAACATAAGAAAAAATAACAAAATGTTCGTGCCAATGCTGGTATTCCAAAGTCTGTTTCTCCTCTCTTCCTGTACCCAAATGCAGGAAAAATAAAATAAAATTAATAAATAAGAGCCTTTTTTTTCTTGTTTGTCAAGACAATGGTGTGTTATGTGTTAAAAAGAAGCAGAAAATGCTGATCATCTGCTAATCCACTGTCCTACTACTTTTGAAGTGGGATTTTAAGCTTTTAGGAAAGCTAAATTGATCTGGTGGGTGGAATCCTCTTCTTCTACCTATATGCTGTCGGAGAAATTTCAGCTTTTGGAGGCGGGAAATAAGTGTCCGTTTTATGAAGATGTGCGCTGTTGGCTTTATATCGGGTCATTAGGCTTGAAAGCGATAGCAGTTGCATGAGATAAAGTTCAACTTTCGGCATCATGCTAAGAGTACCAATCACCAAGGAGTTCAAACTTCATAGACACTCCCCATTTCTTTGTTATCCATAATTAGGAAACAATTATCTTTCTCACGATTCTAGTCGTAATATTCTGCATAATTTTACCAACATTTTGATAGATTTAGATAACATAATCAACGAAAACACGGAATAGCAGTCTCTTCAAAGTTCAATCAT
>JANKKB010027709.1:0-11656 GCA_026225775.1 Bursera palmeri | reverse complement strand
AAAAATTATGGCTCACATTGTTTAATGTCCTCCTGCTTCCTGTAGGATCGAAACTACCAGAATATGCCAAAGGGGAGCATAAGAATTCTCGATTTATTAAAGGCGCACCCCTTGAATCTCTTTTTGCACAGTTCTGTTTACACTCCTTATGGTTTGGCAGCTGCAACATACGTGGTATGTTGGAAAAGTTGTATATGACTTATTTGCATGAAGAAGTTGTCTACAAATGTAATATAGTGGTTACATATGATGCATCTGGATGTGGGATTTTATTCATAGAATTGTGTTATTTAGTCTTTCTGACACGATTTTGGTATTATTCATGTGTATTTAGCTATTGCTGTGCTCTGGATAGAATTTGTTCGAGAAATTCGTTGGTTCTGGGAAGAGTCACAACCATTGCCCAAAATGCCTGCTGATGGTTCGATTGACCTATCCACTTGTTTGATTAACCAAAAACTACAAATGGTAATTGACTTAACAGATCTTTAAAGGGACAGTAGTCATTAATTAGTCGGTCTTGTTTCTGGATACGAATATGGTAGTTAACCTTTTAAAGGTTGTCATTTTTGAAACTTCATGCTTTGCCTCTTCATATTCAGAAGTTTGGTAACCAAATGATAATTTTTAATCATTTGATGACTGTTTGCTGAAGGGGGCCATGTCTATTTTACGACATAACACTCCTTTGGGACAGTAAAATGACAATATGTTTTTCGACATAGATAATTTGAAATAAAAATAATTGATTAAAGTTGTGAATTGTAAATTTGAGTCTTAAGAATGTTGCTGTGGCATATTGCTATGTGGAAAAACGACTTTTTTTTTTTGGTCGTTAATATGTATTATAGTCAAAGAACCATCCAATTGCTTCTCTATAGCTTAGAATATTTGCTTTTTTTTTTTTTAATTCTACTGGCTTTGTTGTTTTTTTTTTTGCTTTGAATTCAATAGCTAAGTTTCTATCTTGGAAACTGGTTGCCTTTGTGATCTTGCTGCGTCCTTTTATGGGATGAATATTACATTAGAATTGGCTTGCAGATCTTAAGACCTCTAAACTGCTGTGTTATTTCATTTCAAAACATTTCTATGAAAGGTATAATTTATGTCACTTTGCTGCATTATTCAGATTGCGATATGCATTGACAAGAAGCGTGAACTGAATGAAGAGTTCCAAGATTGTATTGGAACCAATGATCATTCTCCTTCTGACATCAAGGTAAGATGGTATTTAATTTTACTTTCTTCTAGTGCTTGTAACCGTTTCCATTTGAGAATTAGTTATTGTTATTATTATCATTCTCCTTCTCTTGAAAAGTTTCTAGTTGACTTAAAATGCAGGGAGATCAAGTTTTGGAGGGGTCAACTAATTTGCAAAGACCTAATGAAAACTTTGACAGGAAACGTGACAGGTGAACGAAGCAAGTGAGAGCCCTTTGGTTGTCTTCATTAAGTTCTTCTTATTGAGCTTCTTATTTCTAACTTCTTCCCTTTTAGAATAATTTTGGTACTGTTAGGTGCAGAAATTTCATATGGTCTGTTATTCTGATGTTTATCATATAAGTTATTAAGCGGTTGATTCTCACTGGCCTTAGGAGTTACTAGCATGATTTGAACTATAATTCCAGAAAATGAGAAGCACATACTTTAGCTGACTCATAGACTACATACAGTAGTGTTCTTTCTTTTCTCACCATCAATGCATCTAGATGCCAATTTATTACTTGCATGTCTTCGTTTCTTCACGTAGAAGATAGTAGCTCAAAAAATCTTTTGATGAATAGTATGATTGATCACTGGCAAATAGATAAATTTAGACTTGGATTGTAGAATGGTTTTAGCAACTAATAATCATGTTCCAATTGTTTCTGACTTTTTCTTTGTGTAGGAAAACAGTACCTCTAATTTGATTGATGGTTACATGATTCACTGATGTCAATAGAACAAAAGTGAATTTGGATCTCAAGATGACGTTCTTTGGTGATTTTATTAATTGATTCCTTTTCCTGCCATGAATTCCGTCCATTTCTGTCATTCTATATCTTTTGGTTTTAGGTTATACATCTATCTTGTTGTTGGCTCGTTATGCTGGCACTGGTGTAGGACATCTGGATATTAAACAACTTTAATATATGCCTAGAACTTTTAATGATGGTATTCAAATAGATGAGTTCAGAGCTGTTGGTGTAAATCAATAAATAGGGTTGGTGGGTGCATCTTGTTGATCCAGTCCCCTGGCTAGGGTGTCATCATCCTGGCAGTGGTCTTTGAGTTGCTAAGGTTGCTCCCATTAAACTTTTCCTGCTCAGTATAGTTGCAGCCTGGGTTCATTCTTGGACTAACCTCTTTATTTTGAAATTTGAGGAGGCAGCTATCTCTCTCTGCTTTGTTTTTTTTGGGGGGTAGAGGGGGAGGGGATGGATGAATCTAGGAGGCCCTTTTTGTTGTCAATTCTGATAAATTCCTCTTTCATTGAGTAGTTGGCTATCGGTAAAGTTATAAATTGTAAACCTTGATGTATTAGAGATCGAGGAAGAGCAATTTTCTTTTGCAATAGCTAGTTATACCCCCCCCTAGGGGATGCTAAATCACTTCACATAGCTACGAAATTTGTTAAAACCTTTTTTAAGACTATAAATTTTAACTTTTTCCCCTTGGAAATGATTAATTTTACCTCATCTGTGTAACATGGTGCCCAACATTGCTGCTCATGATGCAGCCTGTTGACAGAAGGGGGTTTGCATGGATCCGAAAAAGCTATACCGAGCCACAATAGAAAGCCAGAAGATGTGGGGTGTAGTGACAAAAAACCTGAAGATTGTACTAGAAATAGAAGGGGCTCGGCTAGCATTGTGGAGTCTATGATGCTTCTGAACTCATGTCAGAACATGCATGCCCCATTCACACAGGTTCCACCTATATCCTTGTACCATTTCACATTCTTCTAACTTTTTTGAATCTCTCATCAAGTGGTGAAAATAAAAGTAATCTCTCTTTTTTTTTTTTTTAAAAATAAAATTCACCATAGGATGCACCACCTATGACAGAGGACATGCATGAAGAACGTCTCCGTGCTGTCGAAGCCTTGGGTGATTCATTTGTAAGCTTCAATTCTTTATACACAATCTGTGCGTTTAGTGTCATTTGGTTTAACATCATTGCGGCAACTCCAGTAAAACCAATTTTACCACATGAATTATATTAGGGCCTTTTGAATAGTGAATGAAATGAGGCTTGTGATCCTTTTGAAGGAATTCCTAATACTTTGTAAGCGGGAAGTTACATGATTTGTTTAGCTTTAAGGCAGTTTATGGTCCCATATTAAATTCAAAACTTGCAGAAGTTTGTCTATAAATTGAAAGATGAACTCTCTAATCATTTCGGACCTTTTTGATTCCAAAAATCATGTAGGATTAGGTCTTTGACATGAGTATGAGTGATTTGACAAGGAGCATTAAAAACATTAAAATTAAATAATTGTGATAGGTTTAACTACCCAAATTTGATCTAAAAACAGCTATATGCCTCGCACCAATTCCTAGCTTTTCACACCATAAAAGTGAACAATAGGGTACCTAAGTTGTTCGTTAAGTGGGGATGGCTGTAATATATATATATATATATATATCTTTGATTCAATTACGTTAGTTTATTCATTCTTGATTGTCTAGGTAAAGAGAGCTCTTATTCCAGTGTATACATATTAGTTTATTCACTCTTGATTGTCTAGGTGAAGAGAGCTCTTATTCCAGGGTATACATACAATGTAATTAAGGGATAATTTCTAAAGGTGGCCTCCTTTGGAGGAAACGTTTCTAATAAATGTCATGGAACTTAAAGGGAGGTTCATGATAAATTTTTGGGAAGGTTATGATAAGTATATAGGAGATCTCCAGTAACTTCAAAATTTCAGTAGGTTGATTGACGAATTTTGTAACCAGTGGGCTTGATGTATTTAAGACAAACCTTTAAGAAGGCCAATAGATTATCTATTTAATTAAATACTTTAATCATCAATATTGTAAATTTAGAGAATAAATGTTATTCCCAAAATTTCTTTGAAGAAATTGAACTACAAATTGTTTCATCATGTTGATTATGAATCCTCCATTTAACATATTTCTTGACAGTCTTGAAGAGATGGCTATTATTTGTGGCACAATAATCCTCACAAATTTTCCATTTTATGCTTTTTCCAATTTTTTAGTTTTTAATATCATCGAGGGATCATATTTGTTTACTCTTTGTTACCTTCAAGACTTTCATCATGATTAGCTGAGAAAGTATTGCCTACAATTTTATTTCAGGATTTTTCTGCTCAGTTGGAGAAAGATATATTATCATCAGGTAGTAACTAAGTTTCAACTGTTATTCTTCAGCAGAGTCTGATATTGTCATTTAGTTTGATGCTTGTTTGATTTCTGTTCCAAGATGTATGAAAATTCATCTCAAAGGGAAATCATGTGGACAGGGAAAAGAATTGTGGTCAAAGCATTTCAATATTTTCATGTGTTTGATGTGCATCTTTGCTTATCGGAATTCAAGGTGTATTTTAGGAGTTTAATAGCAACTATACAATTGATTTGATGTGGATACCTCATAACTATTCTTATGTGCTTAGGTCAAAGAATGCACACAATGACAATCCCCTCTACTACTTGGTCAAAGAGTGTTCTGGGTGTCATTTGCATGATAAGATGCTTAAATGTATTTGCCTTTCTTTAGTAACTCAAAAGCTTCTAACTGATAGAAAATGGCCAAACAATAGTAATTGAACTCTAACATGGTCAAATTTAATAAACAGACTTGTCATGTGGATCCAAGCTCATGAACACACTGTGTGTATCTAAACACTAGTTAACTTCTGTGTATTATCTTTATCAATAGAATGAGGAATTCTCAGGATTTGAACATAATACTTTTTGATCGTATATGCTTTCATATCATGTTATGTAACTCTTTGTGCCAAATGCTTAAATTTATAGAAACCAGTCCAGATAATAATATTAGAACTCCAACTGTCTTCTCTGTTTTGCTTGCACTGTTTCTTGAAGTGCATGTGAGTCTTTCTTATTTGTTAATGAGATGTTTAAAATTGCTCAAGTTTCCTCGTTGATGCTAGCATATTTGTTTATCTATTCTTTTTTACTGATACTTCTGAAACTTGGAGTAGACATGTCAGCATTTAAAGCGGCAAATCCGGATGCTGTTTTTGAAGATTTTATCCGGTGGCACTCTCCTGGGGATTGGGTGAATGATGAAACTAAAGAAAGTGGTCCATCTGAAGTTCTTGCAATGAAGAGTGCAAAGGATAATTGGCCTCCTCGAGGAAGACTTTCACAGCGAATGTCCGAACATGGGAACTTGTGGCGAAAAATTTGGAATGATGCCCCTGCTTTGCCAGCTTCTGAGCAGAAGCCACTTCTGGATCCAAATCGAGAAGGAGAAAAGGTCAGTAAAAAAGACAAGTTTGATAAGTAGTTATTTAGGTCTGTAGGAAATTTTCACCATATACATTGTGGAGTAAGAGCAGTTCCTGATGAAACCCTTGCTGTACATTTCTTTTGCAAGATTGTGAAATTTTGAACTTCATTATTAGCCAATCTTGGGATCTGTTAAATACAAAGATGATTTAGGATTCAGATCTGAACTTCTGGATGAAGTGTGCAGTCAGTCAGACTTTTAAACCTTGTTCAACCTAACCTGATTGTAATACTAACAAGTGTTTCTCCCAAATTAAGTCGTAAAAAATTGGCCTCTGGAGGCCAAAGCTTAACAAGAGTCTATGAGCATTCAACTTAAAACAGCCTCAAGGATGTGAATGCCTGAAAATCCTCATCTTGCACTATTCTCATTCAATTTTTGGAGTAATGATCCAGAGCAACTCAACTTGAATAGTGGATAGTAAATCCTCAGACCGCAGTTGTTTGGATAAAAATGATTTCCTGTATTTCATTTCATCCAAACTAAATGAGGTAAGTTTCCATATAAGGTTTTCTGGATTCACATAACTTTTGGGTGCATCTGAGATATTTTAGATTGTTAGTTGATTATGGGCAATGCTATATTAGGCTGGGATATTTCATCAGCGGTTTCAGATAGGAGTTGATATCACAGTTGTGGTCTGGGAATTTAAAAATAAATAAATAAAATCTCAATTTTGGCAAGAATGAAGGCAAGAATCAATCCAAGGTCTACAATGCAAACACTGACAGACTTCTGGCTTGCTCTCTCATCTATTGTTTTGAGATATATGTAATTCAACATATTTTGCTAAAATGTGCCTTCCCAGTTTGCTTACTAAATAATATATATGCTCAAGATGCTTTGTTCGGTCTTCATGGCTTTTCCCATCTCTTTTTTATGCATTTATCTCCACTCACCACAGCATCTGAAATTCTACAGGCCCTTCATTACCTAGAAACGTTGCAACCCCATCAGCTGCTTGAACAAATGGTTTGTACTGCCTTCAGAGCATCAGCTGACACACTAAATCAGACCAACTTTGGGGCCTTGAAGCAGATGAAAATGAAGATGGAGCAACTTTACCTTACCATGCAATCTGTATTGAAGTCTTTGCAAGGTATTGCTTATTTTTCCTTTTGTCAATCTTGTAAGTTCAAATGTTTGATAATGTAACTTCTCTTGGTGGCAGTAAATAATTTGTCAGACAACGAGACTGTGGATGACCTAAGACGACTATGTGTCGTCTTTGAGCATATTGAGAAGTTGTTAACTCTTGCAGCCTCTCTTCATCGTAAGTTCTTGCATTTACCACGCCTCTCTGAAGCAATTTTCAGTGACTACTACAACTTCTACCTCCCTAAAATGGGGATGAGCTCGGAGGAAGACAAGATTCAAACAGTAAGATATCCTTATTCCATGACACCTTGTCAATGAGAGCAGTCTAGTAGATGTCTCCCTCGCTTCATTGAAGCGCTACTTGGTCAAATAGGTCTTATCCAGAAACTTGAATGTGCCTGTGAACTTAATTTTGGCGTCAAGTTGAAATTGAAGTTAAGATGATAAATGAAATTCAAATACTTATCAGCAAAGGAATTACAACGAATTGGGTGATAGATAAAAATGCCTTAAAATGCGACCATTGTGAAAAATCTACTGTCGACCTTTTTGCTTTAGACCATCGCTCTGGCAGAAACGTCCTTAATAACTTTTATATTATATTGACCGATGCTATGACCCTGTTATTTCTTGTCAGGATTTTGAAATGAAGCTGCAATTGAGGAATCATGAGAGACAGGTTGTGTCGGATATGTTTACCCCACCCACTGCTAATCAGTCATGGAGAAAAGTTTTGAGCATGGGTAATCTTCTCAATGGTCATGAACCAATACTCAGGGAAATTATATTTTCCATGAATGATCACAGTAACAGCAGTCACTACGCCGCTAGCAGTCCCAGGGTTCATCAACGAGAGACAGAAACATATCGAATGTATGTATGTGGAACCTCAAATGATCTTCGTGTAGCACTTTCAGTCACCTCATGCGATTAATCTCTCCTAAATCATGTATATTATTGATTACTGTCTGTACAGATTCGATTTCGGCCATTATTTTGAAATTCCTAATTGTGTATCACTGGAGTGCCCTCTCATTTATATTGAATTAGGGTCACATGTATATACATCATGAATGCATGCTGTGGAAATGAAATCATCTTATGGTGCATTGAGTACATGGAGACTCTTGTACTCCTTCATTACATTTACATCACTTTTCAAAAATTTATTTGTTTGATCTTTATTGCACGTGGGGTCATAGTATGATTCTCTAATGTTCTTTTCATATGATGTTGAGATGATGATGGATGGTTGGATGATCTTAGTCATTTAACCAATGGAACATCCAAGTAGTGGACGGCTGTCATTCTTGAATTTGCTTGATAAATGATACCCCTTATTTCACTCACTATTGCTGGCATTGCTTTTATGCAACATTTGAAAACATTACTACTTTCAAAATCATTTGACAAAAGGAAGATGTCCAAGAACATGATATGATGACACTAGCTCATTGGATTGCCTTGACGCGTTAAGGCTAACACGCCCTCTAATGCAAAAAGAAGGTCCCAAAAGATTAACTCGATTAGACTTGAATGTACAGATATGGTTGGGTGGGGTCTGATCAGGACCCTCAATTTGGAAATAGTGCTCACTCAATCAAGATGGAGACAAAGCAAAAAGCAAACTCCACGCACTCATAAATATTATTCCTCGCTTGTTTCAAGTCTTCGATTCCTTCCAAGCCTATTTGTAGCTAAATAAAGCAAGAAAACCCAAAAAAAAAAAAAAAAGAATTCAAAGAAAAGAATGGAACCCATTCGTTTTCCTTGATAATTTCTTATCATTTTGAACAAGTCTCATGTTTAAGCCTGAAGATTACCGGTTGAATGAATCAAAATCTACATGGTTATCTGAATTTGTATAGGATTCTTAACAGTGATGCACATATATATACATGACCGACATGTGCATGCATGATCAATATATATAGGCTTAGCTTTTTGGCTAAAGATAACATTGAAAATACGATATGCAAGTAGTTTTCCTTTTTCATATTTTTTTTGTGCTTAATCTTTATTTTTATATAAATTGTGGGTTTATCAAATTAATCATACTAAGCTTTCATGAGTTGAGGGTCGGCATCACAGAAAATAGACCCTACATCAGAATGGCAAACACCAGACATGAATGGTGGGTGGGAGGTAATAAATAAAACAAAGAATTGTGTACTATGCAGAAGATACCTCGCATAGCCATCAATAAGCTTTTAAGTTTCAACAATGACCATGCATGATGCATCACTAAATAAATGGGTGCTTGTCCGCATAGAAGCTCGTGGGCACCAAGAAAACAGATTTTAGATCATTTGGTAATGCCCTCAGTTGAAAAAATAGTGTACCAGAATCATACCCTTTTTCTTAATCCTGCAAAACTGGTACGATCCTCTTACATCATTTTAACCAGGAAATGACAAATATTTTACATAAACATGGGTCTGAAGTCTGCACCATCACGATATTAATCAAACCCAAATCTCTGTTCAATTATTGCAGCTGCGCTGACAAGTCTTAATCTTTGTTACTTAAGTTATCTGGAGGGTAAAAAATTTCAAAGCTTGGTTGCTCGCTGAATCATTCATGGCTCTATAATATAGGAAAATCTAAGTGAAAGATATGCACAATCTTGCAAGGACAAATTGTTAATCTTTTACCCAAAGAATAGTATTAGCTGCTCAGATCTCTGCTCTTATTATTTCATTGAATTCCATCATCAAAAGAGTACTTACTGCATCTTCTTCACATACGCTAGCTGGTCAAAAATCCATTTTCGAGATTTACAAGTTACAAGAACACTTTTAATAGAGAATGAAAAGAAGAAAGGAGGAAGAATATATAATATAATAAAAGTGGCTTAAGTCTAAGGATATCCCATCTACTAAGCAATTCATATATTTTTCTTAAGTAGGTTTGATTGCTTGAGGTGATGAATGATTAAAAGGAATCGTTGGTGGTGGGTCATGGCTACCTATGATACGAATATAAATTCACTGTAAAAGAAGGAAATTGTGGGGCTGTGAAGTTGACATCTTTATTGTCTTGAATATAGGGTCTATGAAGCATTGGATGCGCTTTTTTTTACATAAATTTTTTTTCTTTTTCCTAAATAAAGAATAAAAATAAATTCAAAGCCATTGCACTGCATAACTCCGTACGATATAACCACTATCTTCCTTCCCCTTACGCCATTCTTTATTAATTATTATTATCTTCCATTCAATCCAATCGGATCTCCATTTTAGATGAAAGATAAAAAAGAGGGTTTGATTTGTGTCCCATTTATCTGATATTCCTGGATATAGCTAGCTCATCACTCATGGCTGTATGTATCCTCCTAGGTTGCTGCTTTAGCTTTAACTTTGCTTCAACATCACCAGCTCCTTTCATTTGGCGTTAGCAAATAGCTGCTTTACATTCCTGCTAACAAGACAAAAGCCTACCCATCACTTCGTAACAAAGATATATATAAACTCAGAATTAAATTAATAACTTTCATATATTATGGAAGTTGGAACCCTACTCAAGTTAACGACAGAAAGATGGATCGGCTAGTGAATTTTGGAGTTAATTGTGAAACTTTGTTGGTTGACTTGAGTGATATGTTTCCAATCCAATCACAACTGGGCATGATTAACTAGTTATGCTATAAGAGTTTGGTAAGCATATGTTTGGCTGCAGCTGCTTGACCTAGCTACCTGTTAGCCAACTCAGCTTATATATCTATAAAATATTTGCTCTGCCAGGACAGGTTAATGTTGCACATCACTGGCTGATCAGTGGCTTGTGTACTTGGATGATCTTTCACTGCAAAATTTTTGAAATTACTCTACCCTTTCTGATATCTATTAAGGCCATGTCTAGTCGAACAGCAAAGTCAGAAATGTAAAAGCAAGTGAAATGAATGAAGTTTCATTCAATTACTTCGCCAGGTACAATGTAATGTGAGATGGAAATAACAAGAAAGAATGAAATGTTAAATCACCGCAGCAGACACCAGAGATTCATCTTATGCCTCATTAATGGCATATACCCTTAGCCTCATTCCCCAATTCCACATATGCTTGCTGCGAACCCCATGATCATCAATCACATATATATGTATCAAACGGCTAGCTCTTTTACAATTTTTTTTTTTAATTTTAAAATAGTGGGATAAATGTCCAGAGTTCTCGTATTCTCTCTCAGTAGTGTTGTTTGGTTTTGGTCAACTGTACAGTTGAAGAGAAACTTTAATCAGATTCACACGTAACATCTCATCTCCATTCCTCTTTGAGTATGAACTTTAATTTTCGACTGACATTAGGAATCCCATGCCCCACAATCATAAACCCAAAAAAAAAAAAAAATTCTGGCCAGTAATGGTAGACTCAAGTTTCTATCAGTCAATGCACATTTTATTTTGCAGTCAAAACATGACCTTCTTCATATGCCAGTAAATTCAACATATATGCAACTACTTTAGCTTGCTTCATGCCACAAACTTGCTTTGCTATGCCTATGTCATGTGCCATCTTTTTTTTTTTGGTTGCCAGTAAATGAGAAATCTCTAGCTCCACTGTTCATTCATTCTCTTAGAATTGGTGAGAATTAATTATTTTAGAGAATTTCAAAATGATCGTTTTGAGAAGAGTCACACTTGTACAAAAATGGTGCTTCCATGGGGATAAATACATAGATGTCTCTGATATTTAGGTAAAGTAACAAATTTTTCCAATGTTTAGAATAGTCACATAAATATCCCTAAAATGTGGGTGAAATATCATAAACAACCTTAATTTGGAGAACTTTTTGATAAAGACTTTTTAATTCCTATTTATCTTATTCAAAAATTAATAAATTAATAAATATTTTGATTTATATCAATATAAAGTAAGAAAAAAAATTAATCCAACAAAATAAAATATAAAAAAATAACTCTTTGGCACTACAAAACATTATATATATTCAAACTAAAAAGAAAATTCTATATTAAATTTGTTATAAAATATTATTAAATAAGTAAGTATGTTAACTTTTAAAATTTTTTTCAAATCCAAACGTTGTCTTTAATTTTATTAATAGGCAAAATCCTTTT
>JANKKB010027708.1:0-11652 GCA_026225775.1 Bursera palmeri | reverse complement strand
AGTTTTCCAGAAATGAATATCAAATCTTTATATTGAAAACCATTGTTTTCTTCCTATTTTTAAAAATAATGTCAAGGAATTTTTGCAATTTGCACTTCAGAATGTTGTTCACAGAAAATGTTACTGCACATATTCTTGCATCTAAAAAAACACAAATATTTCTGCTTTCACTTTACAATTTCATTTTTTAGAAAACGATACGTAACCATACCAGGTCCCTCCCTTCAGCTTTTCTTCTTACTAGTTCTTCACATTGTACTCATTTTCTAAGTATCCTATCATATTACTCATTTTTAAATTCCTGCCATATACCTTTTCAATCGTTACCTACCATACTCAACAGCAATAAAGTTTCCATTTTCATTTTTTATGTTGAATTTTTTTTTTAAATAAAATAAAATAAAATTGAAAACTTAATGCAAGATCTGGAAATCTGAGTCGTACCTGCTGAACAAGGCTATGAATTTCGTTGGAAGTCATGAGATCAGAAAATTCTAGATCAATGACAAGGTTTTGGCCATTTTCTTTGGCTTTGGCAAGCTTCTGAATCTTGTTTTCTCTCTCTTCAGTCCGTTTCTCCATTCTCTCTTTTCTTAGACCTTTTCTCAACTCGATCATCTTTAATCTCTCCTCCTCTGATACGCTTGCTAGCTTTTCCTCCCATTCCTTTCGCTTTCTTTCTCCTTCTTTCTTTTTCTCCTCCTTCATCCGTGCTTTCTTCTCAGCCTTTTTTGCTTCATATCTCTCTTGTTTAAACTGCTTCTTTTGTGCTCTTTTAGAGAGACCAGTAGGTTGCGGATTCACTTGCTCTTCAATACTGATTTTGCCATTTTCTTCTGTGCTCTCCATTGTTTTTGCAATTGCTTTGCTTCCCACTGTGTGTTCAAGCATAAGCCAACACGTGACAAATGATCGAAGAAACACAAATGAACCAAATAAATCACATGTGAAAACTTGATTTCAAAACAATTTTGCCTAAACACTTGATGATGGCAAACTTATTGAAAGTAATTATAGCCTACCAATCTTTCGCAAGAACAAAAATCATAGCATTATATTAGCATTTTCAATATATAAGGTGAAAATCCAAATATCAATACAATAGTTGAAATTTTCGGTTTAACGACTATAAATATCCTTCAAACTAGTGCTTGAATTACGATTTCGTTGTAAACTTTTCGCAAATAATCAATAGATTCTACAATTTTGAGCCAAATACTCCTACATTATAAGCAAGCTTTGCAGTTTTGATACTTAGGCAAGTTCTTTATTACTATTCAAGAGAATGGTTTTCGGGTTTGCGTATTCCTGCAATGTTCATGTTCCTCCTTCACAGTATTTAAATGCAATCATGAAGGGACTATGGCTGGCTGGTTTGAGCTCAATTCGACAATCGAAATTAACATCAATTCAACAATACAAATATTGGAAAAACAAGCTTAAAATCAGAACCAAGATGGGTTTATCACCAGAAAATAAAATCAAAATAATAAAGTCTGAAAACTTAGATATGAAAGAAGCAAACTTACCTTTTCAAAGCTGTGGTTTTCAGAGGGTTTCACGAGTAGTGATGGGTAGAAATGCAGATATGAGAAGAATAGAATTGGAAACAGGGGTGATCTTGGGGAATTTTATTTTTTTATTTTTTTTACGAAGTGGATTTAAATCAAGAAATTTGACACTGTTTGTTTGTGTGAGGAAGAGAAATGGAGAGGTTTTGTCATTTGAGTTAGGGTTTTGGCAAAAACAGTGATGTTAGAAAGGAGGACTTATTTGACTTTGGGAAGGTTTAATAATAACCAAAATTAGGAGACTTAGAAGATGACCACAATTCCAAAAACTCTCATATCACAATTTTAAAGTTCTAATACTTTTTTATGTTATTAGTCCATATTGCTCGACATCCTTACAGCTCTAATTTAGATATTAGATTATTAAATTTTGTTAACGATGTCTATATATAATTTTTTTTAGAATTATGAAAAATAATCAAAATTAAGGATGTTAGTTAAAAAAAATAACTAACTCTTCTAATTTATATAATTTATCTAATCATTCCTAATTCATATAATGAAAATATCATTATATCTAATCATAATTGTTTGACAACTTTTTTATGACTGTTTGACGATTGTTTGATAAATCTAACAATTGTTTGATAATTGTTTAGCGGTTTTGATGACTGTTTGATAACTATTTGATAAGTCAGTTGTCCATCTAACGAATTCGATGATTGTTTGTCAACGGTGACTTTCACATGTTGGAAAGTGTTAAAGAATGAGAAGTTTGATTTATAAGAGAAGAATATTTAGTTGTTTTAAGTGTAAGTTGATATATAAATTGAAAATTATTTATTTTTTCAACTCACACACTTAGATTTGGTTATCTCTTATAATTACCCTTTTTTATTTTTGAAACTTTAGTCATTTTTTAAAAACGTCCCCTTTATTTGATAATTTTTTTTAGATGCTAAAAATAAAAGGAAAAATTTATGGACCTCTATGTGATCAGGAGATATTACAGAACCTTGTGATGCTAGTCTTCATTAATCACTGTAAAATCCCCTCATACTATTTAGAGGGAATTTACCAAAATAGCCTATTTGGAGAGGGGTCTTTAAAAATAACCAAGCTCCCATGCTTCTCTCATTCACCTACCCATTCAGCAGTGATACCTCCCTCATATCCTCCTTTACTGTGACATCAGTTTTTATAAAAATCAAATTAAAGAAACAGTTCACAAATTGTCTCTCGCGGTTCACGAACTCTATCTCTCACTATACGAAATCTCTCTCTCACTTCATGAAATCTCTCTCACGTCACAAAATCTATCTCTCTCGCACCTCACAAACGGATTCACAAATCATAGAAACCAGACATCCAACGTTCAGAACTACGTGGGTGAACTTCTAGTTTTGAGATTTATTTTACAAAAAAAAATTGCACCTTTACTCGTTTTGTTGTGTATATGTTACTTTATTTGCGTTGTTTTGGTGATAGAATGCTCTGTAATGTGTTTTTGTTGTGAAAAAAGCTATTTTTTCTTGCTTGAGCTCCGTCGAAATGGCGTGATAGGATCGTTATTTTGTCGGAGAAGACGATACGAAATAACGGTCCGTTAGTCATTAATAGTCATTTTATGTCGGTCAATGAATAGTAATTGATATCAATCTCAAAAATGAAGGTTTCGTATATGTTGGATCATGGAACTGTCATTTAAGGGACTGACATAAATTACTGTCCATCTTCCGACAAAAAAATGACAGTCCAATGGCAGTTAAAGTGACAGTCCATGTAGAATAAAGGTCCAAATATAGTAGGCATGTATAACGGTCTAAATGGAGGCAATATGACGGTCCATTTGTCAGAACTGATTAAATGACGGACCAGTTGTCAGAATGTATTAAATAACGATCTAAAATGCTTTATTTTGATTTTAATTTTATTTTTTTTGTTTGTCTTAGTATCAACGGTTTTTGCTAAGTCTCTAATGAACTGATTTACATTCTTTGTATGTTTTTTTTTGTGGGTGCAACAGAGAGAGATGGAAGAAATATGTGTCATGGTGCATTACGGTGGTTGTTGGGAGACTGATCCAAGTGGTAAACTTGATTATATTGGTGGTTGCGTAAAGGGAATGACAATTACGAGAGAAATTCAATATACTCAGTTGGTGGAACTTCTGTATATGAAACTAGGAATTGAATATGACAAATATGTTTTGAAACTGACAGCTGTATTTTCCTATGATACCTCCATATTTTCTCCACTAATGACCTTTGAAAATAATGAAGATATTAAGTTCTTTCTTCAATATTGTAGAGGTAGGGACAAACTTACTCCCTTGATGGTGGTTGTCGAGGAAAAAGACAAGACGAGTTGTCCTACCATGCATAAAAAGTATATTGGGGGAAAATGTAATAGATAAAAATCTACGTTCAAGTGGTGCAAGTAATCAACGGTCTCAACCAATGTCGTCAACCACATCTTCTCTTGGAACACCATCATCTTCATTTTTTATGTTGGGTGAAGCTACATCGAGAAGTGTTTGTCCTACCATGCATAAAAAGTATATTGGGGGAAAAATGTAATAGATAAAAATATACGTTTAGGTGGTGCAAGTAATCAACCATCTCAACCAATGTCGTCAACCACATCTTCTCTTGCAACACTATCATCTCCATTTTTTATGTTCGGTGAAGCTACATCGAGAAGTGTGAGTGAAATATTAAGAGAAAAACATGATGCCATAACAGAAAGCTATCTTGGTAAATAAATAGAGTGTCTCGACGAGATTAATGAATTAATAACATCAGATAATGATAACGATATTGGGGATGATGAAATTCGTTCATATGATGATGACAGTGGTATGAATGAGGATATTGGTCGAGATGATGATTACAATTGTCAGAATGTTAATGTCGATGCTAATGGTGGTTCTTATGGAGATGATGTTGTTGGGAATGAAAATAATATTGGTCCAGATGATAACATGGACGATAATTTACCAGGGAATAATATTGGTGCAGATGATGATATCGACGATGATTTAATGGGGAATAATATTAGTGGCAATAATATCAACACCGCTCCTCTGACCGAGAGTACTCCGGATGAATGCTTTCATATTGGCTCTCAATATATTCCCTCTGTTGCTGACGATGCTTGTGGTAAAGATGCGTCTTCTTTTACGGATGTTGGTTTGGATATAGTTGTTGGAGAGATGTTTGACTCCAAATTAGAGCTTCCTACAAAACTTGCGACAATAGCAACAAAGAAAAACTATAAGTTTATTGTATCTAGGTCCACGAAAGATTGTTTTGAGGTGGTATGTAGTGACAAAAGTTGTAGGTGAAGGATAAGAGCTACAAAAGTCAACAAAGATCATCAATTCTTTCAAGTTAAAAGATATGTTAAGTGGCACACGTGTGAGAGGTCACAGCTGGTTCCAGATCACAAGCAAGCAACAACCCATTATATTGGGCACGCCATAAAACATAAATTTTAGGATTGTTCGAGAGTTTATCAGCCAAGAGATATCATGTTTGATGTTCAAAAAGAGATGCACATTAAGATTTCATACAACAAGGCCTAGAGGGTCAAGGAATGGGCCCTGAACCAATTGCTTGGAGATCCTGTAGAGTCTTATAACACGTTTCCTAGATATTGTCATATGTTAGAAATAAATAACCTCGGGACCGTTTCAAAAATAAAGACAGATTCAGATAATCATTTCAAATATCTTTTTATCATGTTAAGTGCATCGAAGATTAGGTTTCTGTCAGCCATGAGACCAGTCATTGTTGTTGATGCTACATTCTTGAAGGAAAAATTTAGAGGCATTCTCTTTACAGCATCGTGACGAACAAATTTTTTTCACTGGCAATGGGAATGGATGATTCAGAGAATGATGCATCGTGGGAATGGTTTTTTTAGTAGCTTCACAAACAATCAGCCATGTCGAAGATGTTGTTATTGTATCTAATCATCATAAGAGCATCTTGAAAGCGGTATCAGGTGTTTTCCTAATGCACTTCATGGTTTATACACTCAACATATCAATCAAAATCTGAAGGTGAAGTTTAAGTTTGATGAGAAACTCATACAGGAGTTTAGGTGTGTTGTTTATGTGTACTGTGAATCTGAATTCGATTCACACTTTAGAAATATAAAATCATTCTCACCAACTACAGCCAAGTATCTTTAAACAAAAATTGGTTTTGACAGATGGTCAAGTGCACATTTCCCTGGAAGATGTTACAACATCATGACGTCTAACATTGCAAAGTCCCTAAACAGTAAACTGCGACATGCTCACCTGTTACCATTATCACTAATTATTCAGTTCTACAGAAAAACCCTTCAAACATGGTTTATGGAGAGACGAGAATTTACGGTAACAAAAACACACGTCTTATCAATATAGGCAGAGGAAGAGTTGGAGAAGAGAATAGTACAATCTAAAGCGATGCGAGTATCCACTATTAATATGAATCACTATGAGATATAAGATGGTGGTATTGGTGCAGTCGTTGACATGAATGGACGAACCTAAACATGCAAAATATTCGATATCGATCAGCTACCATGTGCACATGCAATAACAGTGTACCGACATCAACAAATGAACAATTTTCATCAATACTGTAGCCCATTGTACAGTACAGAGCGATGGCTACATTCGTATGTTATGCCTATTATGCCAATTGGGTATCATATGCAATGGGTTATTCCAAACGAGGTCATATCACGGGTTGTCCTCCCACATATACAAAGAACAACCTCTGGTCGACGCAGGACAGGACGCATACCTTTCACAGGCAAGACATCAGCTGAATTACGCAGGAAGTGTTCAAGTTATAAACAATTGGACATAATCGCATGACGTGCCAGAACCCGGTGCTGGTGGATGTAAAAAAAGACGTACAGATGAATGAATGGAAGTTTCGGATTGTTTTGTATGTAGAACGTTCTGATTTATTCATATTTTGTATCGCATTTATATTTTTCCTGTTTAGTTAGCAGGATTTTGGTTTGATCATTTTTTTCGAGTATTTCATATTTAATACTTCATATTAATTTTAACATATCTAATGTTGTTTGCTTTTTTGTATAAAAGGACATGCTCATTAACTCATAAATGCTGCAATGGGTTCATGAAACAAGTAGTTGAGGAGTTGTCCTTATTATACATTAAACAGAGCTTTAACATCCTTTTTAACTTTTATTTGGAGAGATGTTTATATATGACTTTGTATTTTTTTTCCAGTTATGCCATCAGGATGAAGGATGAGGTTGAGAGAGTTGCGAAAGCCAATCATTAAGATTTATTAGAGAATAATTTTGTTGGTCATATTTTATCATCATTAACATTGACCTCTCAAGTTGTAAATATTTGGTTAAATTTTTTTACGTAATTGTGGACTCCATTTAAAACCTCAATCCAATACAAATAACAATGAGTTATATATGTCCTTATATTATTTACACATTAAACCTCTCGATCATATCTTCCTAATAGATGAGTCTCACCCAAAAATTCATATGGTATTTGATTTTTAGGGAATTTTTAAAGACTATGTTTAATTTTGAGATTTGTGCAGTTTGTCTAATATAGATTTTTAGATTGGGTCATTAATTGATGATATTAAAGTCAATCTTGATAAATGTAGAAACTGGGGATGTAAGTCATTACAGATTTCTACGGGGATGTAAGTCTTTTATATATCCTAGTAAAACGAGGATGCTTTGGTCTTAAAAAGGGTAATTGTAAGATCCCATATCGCTTGGGAAAGAAGAAATCTAATAGCTTTTAAGGGGTGATCCACCTTAATGGATGTGAGGAATGTTAGAGTCAATCTCGATTGGAAATGTAGGAATTGATGATTTAAGTTCGGAGAGATCTAAGCTCATTACATATTACCATATAGACATAAGTCCCTTCAAGTGAAGACGCTTGACTCCTAAGAGGTGGGTAATTGTAACATTTCATATCTCTCGACAAAAGAGAAGCTTGGTTGCTTATAAGGGTGGACAAGCTTGATTGCTTATAAGAGGTGGGATTTAATCTCAGAATGATCCAAGTCCGTTATAGATTACCATGGGAATGTAAGCCCAATCAAGCGAGACCATAGGAATGTAAGTGAGGATGCTCCCCAATCACTAGGAAGGAAAAAAATAAGCCTTATGACTTATAATAGGTCATTTTGAAATGTCTGTCAGACAGTCATTTAGAAATTATTATGAGACAGTCATTTTGAAATTATTGTCAGACCTTCATTTCAAAGTGCTAATCAGACCGTTATTTTGGTGACCGCTTGTTAGACCGTTAAATGGGTAAATAACTGTCTGACCGTGATTTTTGTAACTTAAGGGTTGAAACTCATATTCGGGCCAATGGACACATTATATGACAAGGAAGATAAAATGCAAACATTAGCAAAGATTTTTTCGATCTACAACTTAACTTGTTTTTTCACACAGCACATACCCAGTCCTTTGTGGTCATCCTATTTTTCTTGCAACACAACCCACACAAGACATCACACAGTTCTAGTTCCAAGAGATTGACAAAAACTTAATTTTACAATTAAAATGTGTAAACAAATTATTACAAGCCCCATGAGTACATAAAGCTAATGCTATCACAAAAATTAAATTACTATATTACCCATAATTTCACCTTCTCTTCCAATCGAGAATATTCTTGCATACAGGATGCATCCGATGAAGAATAGCATGACTGCTTTAAAGACAATATTATTCTACTTACTTCATTATTAACCTAAAAAAAGATACAAAAATAATGGAAGGACAGCTAAAGATGTGTGTTTATTAGTAAACCAACTCAAACGTCATAAAATAGGATAATTCAGTTTCAAGCAGGAAACAAACTTCAAGTATATTGCTCCGAACATATTGCCCAATGTGAAAAGCTTTCTTCAGTTCAATTCTTTGGTCATCGATTGCCTTAAAAAGAAAAGTACCAGAATAATTTAATGAATTAAAAAACAAGCTATTCAACAACAATAAGAACAAATATAGAGAACTAAATAAGAGTAATTCACCTTACTCTTAGGAGCAAAGCCCGTGAATTGTCCAAGATAATGGACAAAGCAACTAGCTTCAATTAAGTTTCAAACATGCCCCTAGTTCATTCAAATATATTGGCAAAGGCGAAAACATAAGCACTTGATTACATGACTTTTTTTATAACAATTGAGAAAGAATTCTGCAAACAACAAAATTAGCCTCTAATAAAAAGCATCAGAGTAATTGAATACGTACACAGGTGGTTTCTATTTGTCCAAAATATGAACCTTCCCTTAACTCGGTTGTGCTGACGATTATCCGCTCTTCTGGGGTGGGGGTGGGTGGTGGGGGTGGGGGGTGTACCCAGTGAACTAGATCTCGACTGCCATTATCTACCTCTGTCTTGCCATGCTTTTTCGGGCTACTTCTATAAGTGGCATTTCCTGCATGAGATGGTCAATAAACAAGGCTGCGTAAACTCTACAGGTACTGGTTTTAGCTGGCTACGCCTGAACACCATTTCTCGGATGACTAACCGTGTAAGGCGTCAAGTCTCCGTATTTATCAGGCCTTTGGTCCGCACCAACAAATCTATCAATCAATATCGGGATCATGTGTGCCATACAATCTATACGTGCAAAGATCCGCTCATCACTCTCGTCTGAGAGCAAGGAGTCGAATATAGTGATCTCCCGTCGGATGAGATGCACCCTCATAGTAACAAAATGCTAATCCGTATGTATCAGATAGTATACCTATAAGTATAACAATATTGGAGTTAGCAACAATGGGGGCTAAATTATGAAAATATGTCGAATACAATACTGGTCCACTTTTACCTCATCCGCTTCTATCCAAGGCTTCGCATGAAGAGGCATTCACTGCACAAACTCTACTATTAGATAGGCCACTCGACCTCGCTCAAACTATCCTTCTTTGTGTTCCATAACTCGAGTAAGCTCTCCTGCAAAAAACGTTATTAAATTAAATATTGTTATCAGTTTGTAAACTTTGAGGATAAATAAAGATAAGTAGGGGTGCATAGATATGTACGTAGAAGTCGCAGTCGACACATATCCTCCTCTGTGGCTAGTCAAGCGCATTTTTTTGTCTCTTCATAAGGAGAGACAACCAGGCGTTAATATGCTGCAATAGTGAAAATCGCATGTATTGGAGGTCAATTTGTTAGTTATCAGATTAACTAAATCATATATAAAAAACAAGAAAATAATCATGATTGGAAGACACTCACATCACCATCACGGACTGAGATTGCCTTTGAGGGAGGGGTCTTAGGTTCGATCCGTGGGGGACGCGCTCCAGTGGGAGGCAAAGCCGTGCGGGCCGTTGGGCCCAAAGCGGACAGTACGTTGAAGGGGTATGCCACATGGTGGTGGGCCCTGGGGTCAACACACTCGGCCCGGTGTGTCGAGGGAGCGGTTGAGCCCCGTGTGACGTGCTCTAGGGGCCTGCGGGCAGCCCTAACCCACCCTGTGTGTGGGGGAGACGTTACACAAAGTCAACTACATGATTGATAATTCTAAATATAATATGAAAAATTGGGAAAAAACAAAGGACATACTATATGACCGCCTACAAGACTGGTGCCAGCTAGCTCGGTCAAGGTACTGTGACCAATGTATGCCCCCATTTTCTCCACACAAGCCCGAACAGCGTCAACATTTTTTCCAATAGCTTCCACATTAGTTACCAACTTATCGACCCTCTCGTCCCAAATATTGTATCGCCGTGTAAAATCAGTGTACAAAGTATCATATCTTCGATCAAAATAATCGTGAAGGTCTGCAATCGATCTGGTAACGTTGAAGAACTCCGAAATAAATCTCTCCAACTGATTTGCATTCGCAGGCTGTTGAAAAAATAATTAATTAAAATAAATATCAAATTTAATAAAAGTATTTACATCAATAAGCAAATCAACCTTAAGTTGTATAGCACTATTACAGGTTCGGGTGGGAATCCTTTACGACTTGGTTGGGTAGCTGAGGGAATTGGACTGGGCTGGGGCTGCGAAATTGGACTGGGCCGGGCTACGGAATTGGACTGGGTAGGTGCTGCGAAATTGGACTGCGTAGAGACTAGGAAATTGGACTATATGGAGAAAAGGGACTTGGACTGATCGGGTGATGTGTTTCTGGGCTATGGGGTGGCTGTGGGATTGGACTAGGTGGGTGGGCCATAAATGGACTGTATGGAGACTGTGAAATTAGACTGGGTACCGGCATGGGAATTATACAGGTGGGTGAAAGCAACTTTACTAGGTTTAGGTTCCATTGGTATCTTCTTAGCAAGCCATCCAGGAATATCAACGGAACAACCTGCTCCGACAACAGTAACAAGCATCTGATACCAGAGCTTAATCTCCTCTACAAAGGCAACCAAATAAGATATCGACTCCACATCCACACTCTACCATATCAGTAAGTAGAAAAATGAAGTCAGTAGCATAATACTTGGATTTTAACTGAAAATGTCTAATACAACGTATAGTTCATTACCTCTGTCATAATGAAAACATTTTTCTTCAAATAATATTCCGTTAATGTCCATGCGTTAGTCCACCTAAGGATTCAGGGGATGTTGTCATTAACCTTTTTCCCACATCATCCACAAGTTAGTGGAATAGTTTTGAAAGCCTATATCTATTGATGGTCAGGCCAAAGTAGGTATAAATGAGAAGAAGAAAATATATCATTTAACTATAACAACAACAAATAAGAAAATACAATAATAAGTACCTAAAACACGTACACAATCGTGTAGGTCATACTACTCAACATCATGCAAAGGTTTCTTTTCAACTCTACCAAGAAACCTTTCCTTTCTTCCCTTGAGAACGATCGCCAATTGGCCAATTGTCAGGTCATAAGACTCTGAACCCCATAGATGGTTGTTAAATGAATCTAAGTGTAATATCCCAGAAATCTGGAACAGTAAGAATTTTTTTGTTTTTTGTATGTGTATTGGTGTTTGGAACATGTTGTAGTCTTTGAATGTTGATCATGGGATATTCAGATATTGTGAAATTGATATGTATATGTTGGAAAATTGAAATGGGTAAATTACGAAGGCATGGAACCCAAAATACGCCAAGCAG
>JANKKB010027707.1:0-11647 GCA_026225775.1 Bursera palmeri | reverse complement strand
GTATGTGATTAATGATAAAATTTTCTCTAGAGCATTTATGCAAGAAATTGCGTACCTCTTATATCTTTTTTATTGGGTGTCATTATATAGTCTTAACAATAACATCCTATAAATTTTTTTTTTTTTTTTGAAAAATTTTATTAGACTTGCATTTATATCAAATCCGTCATCAACATAATTTGAAATATGTATCTTGAGAGTTTGTTACAAAGTACCTGCACCAAAGCATAAATTGGAGTGATGCCAATCCAACACTGAGTTAATTTTAGCTCTCTTAGAAAGTTCATTTGGATAAATTGAAATATGAAAAGCTGTTAGAACATAGATGCAGAATGTATAGACATAGGAAATGGAGGTGAAATACAGCAGATCATTTAGGTATAGTTAATAATTCTAAAAAAGAAAGTACAAAACTTAATGAAATATTGTTATCTAATTCTTTTGTGACCAAGATATGTACAACTTGTTTAAGGGTTCATGTAAAATAGAATGTAGTTAGGAATAAAATGATTATCAATTACTTACCAATGATCTGCTACTCCCGAAACACACAGGCAAGGTAGATAAGTATTAACAACCAAACAATAAAAATGGTGTTCGGAATAAAATAGAATAATGATCGCTGAAAATGCCAGTACTTTTCTATGTTTTTAGTATATCAATGAGCTCTTCCAAGTTTTCCCTCTTTGGCTGCTTTTTAACTTGATATTTTTCTCTTTAGCCAAATTTGTTCTAAATAGTGCACTAAGAGTTGCGCTTGGCCTTCCACTGAATACACAAGCAGCTACTGAAGCTGAGAAAATTTTGTCCTCAGCTCTCTCAAAGATAGAGTCCTTTTGGCTCAAGAGGAATGGACGTTTCTTGCTTGGTAGCAATCAATCATCTATAGCATATCTTAGCCTTGTGTGTGAAATAATGCAGTTGGAGGTATATACTCACCGAATACCTACATATCTAATGACTGCATTTCCTTTTAAATAGACAAATAATTCCAGTGTCCTCTATACTTAAATATTGAGCGTTGAATAATGGTTTTTGGTGTCATATCATCTGATATTGTATTAAAATTTACTTTTTGGGCATAGATTTTGGACGTGAAAGATCGAAATCGAGTACTAGGTCCACACAAGAAAGTGCAACAGTGGATTGAGAATACAAAAAATGCAACGAGACCTCACTTTGATGAAGTGCACAATATCCTGTTTAAAGTCAAAGAGAGATTGCAACAACAGCGATCGGTGGGAGCAAGCATTGAGTCTACATCTAACACTAAAGCAACATTGCATTAAAAAATGTGAGAAATATTTTCAGATATTTTTGGATGATCTGTAAAACCTTGGTTTTCTTTTCACAAGCTTGGCTTGACCCTTGCATAATGGACATAACCCAAACAGTAAAGGTTTGAATAATAAGATTGAGCTTAGCACATAACAAAATTTATGGTCTTTTCATTTCTGGCATAATAGCCTATCGAGATAGGTATATTTCTGTAAGTTATTAGTTTTCGTGGTCATATGAGGGTATAGATGCCTTGGACATATTTTCTTTTCGTTTATTTTTTAAGTTTGTAAAAAAATATTACTTCCTAACGAAAACGATTAATAGTCCAGTGTCTTCATTTATCTAATGAAGATAATTTTCACTTATTATTGCGGTTAAGGAACATCTTTGTTTCCTAGTTTATCAGCGCTCTTAATATAAGATTAAAGCATAGAGGAAAAACCGAACCGTTAGCTTCTTTTTTAAACTATTACACGATTTCTTCATTCGATCTTCGCAAAATAAAATAAAACCATACATCTGACAACCGTCAAGAATTACTTATATACAAATCTAAGATCACCTGAATTTAAAGCCTGTTAAAATTTACGGGTAAGTGGGTTATGGGTGGTTGGCCAAGAGAGCATAAAATTTCTTCACAGTGCAGAGCATATCTGATAAGCATACACGTATAGCAAAGGGTGATATTCAGTCCAAAGCCAAAACCCTTGTAATCAAGTGCTCTTCTCAAATTGTATAAGTTAAATTGTAAAAATTGATTATAGATATAATATTAATATTGGATCAAAATTCATAAATTTATTAGCAATTAAATATTAATATTAGATCACAATTTATCAACTTAATTCGAAATGTTTGTTTGTTTTTTTTCTTTTAACAGACCTAACCCTTGTGGTGCGATCAATGTAAATGTAAATGTCATAGTGATGGTGATGGAAAGAGAAAACATATTATATATTCCATTTGCTTCACGTTTTTTTATTTATTTGTAGTAATTAGAGCAAGAGAGCCACCCATAAATGCTAACGAAAAGACACATAATATCAATATCATTACTTTTTCTAAATAAGATTTTAAATGATGTGATAACTATATCAATAACTAAAATAAAATAATTAGGTTCTCAAATAATTTGACTTATGATAGATGTAGAAAATTAGGTTAAAGAATTGTTGAATAGAGTATATTTCATCATACTAATTACAAGGAGCACTTGGCTTATTTGTACAAAGATTCCAACGGTTATAATTCTGCCTAAGGAAATAAATAATGTAAGTTGGAAATAAATGAAGTACTAATTACACAATAAAGACAAACGGCTATATTATATACAAGGTAAGAAATGATTTAAGGGATATCATGTAATCTTGTGTGATCTTGAGGGAATCGGATATCTTGCAATAATGGAGAGATATTATGCAATCTAGTTTGATCTTGAGGCAATCGGATAACAATTAATAATGGGGAGATATCATGTAATCTTGTGTGACCTTGAGAGAATATCCTGCATTAATAAGAGGATCAAGGAGATTTTCCTCAAATAGAAATCTCCAACATCTAGATGGGCTGAATTATGGAAACATGATCGGAGAATAATTGAACTAAGCTTTGTTCATGTATTTGAGGTAATGTTTCCATATCTTGGCTAGACTTTTCTTTTTTATCCATTTCAACACTCCCCCTCAAATTGGGTTTGAAGATGTCTGAAGATCCCAATTTGTTGAGTATGGTGTTCAATTGGTTGGATGGCACACACTTAGTGAAGATGTCTGCTAGTTGTTGTTCACTTCTAACAAATGAAGTGGAGATGAGGTTGTTTTGAATCTTCTCTCGAATGAAGTAGCAATCGATTTCAATGTGTTTTGTTCTTTCATGGAAGACCAGATTAGATGCAATGTGGATAGCGACTTGATTGTCAAAAAACATCTTTATTGTTAAGTTGACTTTGAATCCCAAATCTTCCATTAGAGCCTTGAGCCATATGAGTTCACTTGTTGTTGCCATTGTTTTATATTCGGCTTCGACACTTGATCTTACAACTACACTTTGCTTCTTACTTCTCCAAGTGACTAGGTTCCCTCCAATGAATGTGCAATATCCTATAGTTGACTTTCTATCTTCAAGACTTCCTGCCCAATCCGCAAACGTGTATCCCATGATGTTGTGGTGTTGGTTCTTTCTCATCCAAATGCCTTGACCGAGTGTCCCTTTGAGGTATCTTAGGATGCGTTCCATGGATAGCATGTGTTTTGTTGTAGGAGCATGCATGTGTTGATTAACCTGTTGGACAACAAATGACAAGTCAGGCCAAGTAATGGTGAGGTATATGAGTTTACCTACTATTCTTTGGTAGCTTTCTATGTTGGTGAGTGGTTCTCCGGTTGGTGTCTTTGAATTGATTTCAACCGAATTGTTTAATGGTTTGCATCCCAATTTTTCGGTTTCTTTGAGTTGATCAAAAGTGTATTTCCTTTGACATAAGTGTACTCCCTTGCTAGAATATGTTTTTTCAATTCCTAGAAAGTATTTCAGAATGCCAAGGTCCTTAATGTCGAATTTGTGGTTGAGATATCTCTTCGTTTCTTCAATACCTGTAACATCATTTTTGGTTAGTATAATATCATCAACATATATAAGAACAATAGTCAAACCTGTCTCCTTTTGTTTAGTGAAGGGCGAATGATCAGCTTCACTCTTTTTGAACCCAATATTAGTCCATGACGCATGTAGTTTACAGTACCATGCTCTTGGTGATTGTTTCAATCCGTAGATGGCTTTTCTTAGTTTGCATGCAAGGTTGTTATTGAGTTGAACCTTGTAGCCTTGTGGCAGCTTCATATAGACTTCTTCCTCTAGTTCACCTTGGAGGAAAGCATTTTTTACATCCATTTAGAGGAGGGGCCAATCATAATTGATAGCAAGTGATATAATTACTCGGACGGAATTGAGTTTTGCTATTGGATCAAAGGTCTCGGTGTAGTCCTCTCGATAGGTTTGAGTGTATCTTTTTGCTACCAATCTAGCTTTGTGATGTTCTATGGTCTTATCACTTATATACTTGATAAGGTAGAGCCATCTACATCCCACTGCCTTCTTGTCCTTTGGTAGTGGAACAACATCCCATGTGCTATTTCTTTGTATGGCACTCAATTCTTCTTCCATTGCTTTTACCCAAGTTGGGTTCTTTTGAACTTCTTCAAAGGTAAATGGTTCATGTTCTTTGTCAATTGCACTTATAAAAGCTTTATGATTAGATGAAATGTTAGTATAAGTGCAATAAGTTTGAATAGAATAAGCAATTGCATTATTATTAAAAAAGACTCTAGGTTTGCGAATGCGGTTTGATCTCCTAAGAGCTCCTCTTAGTGGTTCAACCTTATTTTCTTGAGTTGTAGGAGCTTCTTCTTCATGATTTGCTGTCTCCATATTGGTGTGTGATTCAGCCTCCTCATTTGTGGTTGTTTCCTCTTCGGTTGGTGTTGTGGTTGCCTCAACGTGTGTGTTGGTCATAACTATGTCTAGATCTTGAGAAGTGTGGATTTTTGGAGTTACATCTTCCACAATTGGTACTGGTACTTGAGGCTACCCTTTTCGTGTGAGGTTTTCATTTTGAGAAGCATGGTATGGAGTGGACTCTGCAAATGTAACATCACGAGATATATAAAGTTTATTAATTGTAGGATCAAAGTATTTATATCCTTTTTGGTTTGTAGCATATCCTACAAACATGCACTTGACGGATTTCTTGTTAAGTTTGTTGTGTTGCTGACTTGGGATGTGGATATAGCATGTGCATCCAAAGATCTTGAGATGTGACAAATTGGGCTTGTGTCATTTGAGTATTTCAAATGGGCACTTTGATTCAAGGATCCTTGTTGGTGTGCGATTTATGAGGTAACAAGCTGTAAAGACAGCATCAATCCAAAACATTTTAGGAACATGTGTATGGTGATTGTTCGGGCCACTTCCATGATGTGCCGATTCTTTCTTTCAGCGAGGCCATTTTGTTGAGGAGTGTATGTACATGAGGTTTGGTGAATGATGCCCTTGCTACCTAGATAATATTTAAAGGAATATTGATGAATTCTCCTTTATTGTCAGTCCTAAAAATCTTAATACTAGAGTGGAATTGATTAGACACATAAGAATGAAAGTTTTTAAATGCATTAAATGCCTCATTTTTACGATGTAGCAAGTAAATCCATGTAAATGTAGTATGGTGATCAATGAATGACACATAATATTTAAAGTGTTCTCTACTTGTAATAGGAGAGGTCCACACATCAGAATGAATGAGTTCAAAAGCATTTTTATATTCATGATCAGATAATGGGAATGGCTTCCTAAATGATCTAACGAATTTGCATGCTTCACAACAATCTAAAACATCAATACTTGAACTTTTTATTGAAGGAAACAGAATTTTAAAAGTTTGATCTGAGGGGTGTCTAGTCTTGCATGCTAAGAATGGATCCCATTTTGATCAAGTATTACATTCAAAGCTTGTTTAGAATCTTCTAAAATGTAGAGACCATTTTGAAATCGGCCATCACCAATCTTCTTCCCCATGTGAATGTCTTGAAAAATAATTGAGTTAGGATCGAATATGATATAACAATCAAGGTCTTTGGTGACTTTACCTACAAAGAGCAAATTGGAAGCAAATTGAGGCACATAGAGTGCTTCGGATTTGCTCTTGTTGCCAAAGATTTCAATAAACCGGTTCCTTCAGTAGGGATTTCTTTTCCATTAGTAATAGATATCATTTTGTTGCCATGATCTTTTAAAAAATCAGTCATGTTATTCATATTATTTGTCATGTGATCATTGGCTCTAGAATCAATAATCCATGCTTTATTCCTATTAGCTAAAAAGGATAAGGTAAGAGTGTTACCATTTAAAGTGGTTGCTTCGTTTGCTTTGGATTGTGTCATGTGCTTTACTATAGCAGCAACTTCTTCAAGAGAGAATGTTAGATTTGGTGGAGGCATTCTGAGCTTTTAAATTTTCATTTCTCTTTGGACGTAGATGAGGGTTGAGTTCCCAACATCCATTTTTTTCATGACCAGATTTGTTGCAATGCTCACATTTAGGCTTAAGTTGCCAACATTTTTCCTTGGTGTGGCCAAGTTTGTTGCAATGATCACATTTGGGTCGATTGCTATCATTTCTGATTGGTTTTGCATATTTGTTGTCAGGAGTGCACTTCCTTCTAGTTTAGTAGAGTGCATGATGCGTTTGGTAACTTCCTCTCTTTGCACCATTCGACAAACCTCTTCAAAACTAGGAAGTTCTACCATTCGTAGTATTTGATGTTTAATCTCATCGAATAATGGATTAAGACCTGCAAGAAAGCCAAAAATTTTATCCTCATTGATTCTTTTAATTATTATAGAGATATCACCTGAAGGGGGTCCATATAGACCCAATTCCGTCCATAGTAATTTGAATCGTCCAAGGTGCTCAACGATAGGGTGATCAGATTGAGTCAAGTTTGCAATTTGTGTCTTGATCTTATATATGCGGCTGAGGTTGTCTTGTTGCCCATATAGTTGATGCAACAACTCCCTAAGCTCTTTTGATGTTTGTGCAAAACAAAATACTTGATGTAGTTGAGGTTCCAACAAATTTAAGATTCATATGAGGACCATTTTATCTGTTTGGAACCATGATTCATACTCATCATCACTCATTTTTGGTGTAGCAACTTTCCCACTTATGAATCCATGTTTGCTTTTAGCATAGAGAGCATTTTCAGCAGCATTGGCCCAAGTGATGTAGTTCTTTCCACTAAGGAGAACCGAAGACAACCTCAAGGAGCTATTAGTCTCCATTTCAAAGGCTTTGATAGAGTTTGATAGTTCAACAAGCTCCATGAAAATTTCAAATACACTATGGCAGCAAGTTACAAACCGTGCTCTGATACCATGTAGAAAATTAGGTTAAAGAATTATTGAATAGGGTATATTTCATCATACTAATTACAAGGAGCACTTGACTTATTTGTACAAAGATTCAAACGACTATAATTCTGCCTAAGGAAATAAATAATCTAAGTTGGAAATAAATCAAGTACTAATTACACAATAAACACAAACGGCTATATTATGTACAAGGTAAGAAATGATTTAAGGGATATCATGTAATCTTGTGTGATCTTGAGGGAATCGGATATCTTGCAATAATGGAGAGATATTATGCAATCTTGTGTGATCTTGAGGCAATCGGATAACAATTAATAATGGGAAGATAGCATGCAATCTTGTGTGATTTTGAGAGAATATCTTGCATTAATAAGAGGATCAAGGAGACTATCCTCAAATAGAAATCTCCAACATCTAGATGGGCTGGGAAACATGATCCGAGAATAATTGAACTAAGCTTTGTTCATGTAATTTGAGGTAATGTTTCCATATCTTGGCTAGATTTTCCTTTTTTATCCATTTCAACAATAGACACATAACATCAATATCATTACTTTTTCTAAATAAGATTTTAAATGATGTGATAACTATATCAATAAATAAAATAAAATAATTAGGTTCTCAAATAATGTGACTTATGAAAGTACAATATTAATCAATTAAGTTATATCAATTGAAAATTTTATCAAATTTTGATTACATCACTCAATTTTAATAATTTACAATTTTGAGAATTCCTAATAATAGTGTTTAATAAGGAGAAATATTCCCCATTCTTCTTAAACTAAACCTTATTTTATTTTATCTTCATAAAATCTAGCTGATGAAAAAGAGCTCTAGATTTAGTAGAGCTTTCAAGGCAGGTATTAATGGGTTTTCTTTAATACAAATTACGTATAAGTCAATAGGTCGGGCCTTTACTATAAAACGAAGCATCCTCATTTAAAATCTGTTTTTTTTGTCGCAGTAATACTGCTTTAATGGTATTTCTTTAACTACAGCTACAGGCAGGCTAGCGGACTGACTACTGGTAGGCTACGGACTGGCTACTGGTAGGCTACAGCTACAGGCAGGCTTAGGACAAGCTACTGATGGGCTACAGCTACAGGCAGATGGGGTTTTCTTCAAGATTAAGTATTAATGGCATCCATCAGCACATATATTATATATATTAAAGGCTCTGAAAAGATTCAGAAGTAGTTGTTGTAGGACCTTGAAGGATTTGACTGATGTTCTCCTTGCAGGGAATAAACTAATTAAACCTCTATTTCCCAGTTAGATTTCGGAATGTTTTGATCACTTAGTTTATGCACATTTGCAATCCTCCACTTTATATGAATTAAGTGGAGCCACATGTGTATCTTGATTAAGCAAAGAAAAAGGGTATTATTATAAATAAGATATGTTCAGGATTTTCTGTGTAATCTACACCAATTAAATTGGCGATTGCTTTATCTTTCCCTGGGGAATCATGTTGATGTTAAAAAAATGGTTTCAAGAAAAATCAGAAAGAGAGAATACATCAATATTAAAAGTTAAAAAAAATAAAAAAATAATTATTTTTATATATTTGATAAAATATAAATAACTAAATATATTATCTCGCTATCATGATGTGGTATGTCATATTTCAAGAAGTAAGTCATAAATAATCATTAAAGAATTGGTCCAAGAAGTGGATCAGAAGAAGCAAAAAGATTAAAAAAAAAAAAAAATTCAATAGAAAAAATAAGAAAGAGGACTAATTGCTATATTATCCAAAATTAGCTAACATAATATTACTGGCATTGTTAATTAAGTAAAAGGTAGAGCACATAAATTGCCAAAAACTTTAATACAATTTCCAAGTGTCACATTTTTGTAATTAATAATTAATGTGATAATAGGTAATAACACGTGACCCCTCATTGTTTGCCAAAATATTGCCACCATTAGAATTCTTAAAAATATTCATTTACCCCCCAATTATTACAAATTTTTTGTTAAATTAAATATCAAACAAAATGTCTGTTATACCCTTTAGAACTCATCAATGCGTTACTCTTATACCTATTTTCTTTGCTTTTCTCACCAAACAAACACCTCCAATAATTAAATCCCAAAATAAATCATAAACTAAAATCAAAATTCAAAGAAAATAACAAATCTATAATTTTACCAAGATACCATAGTAGAATGAATAATAATAATAATTAATTCATTGCGCTCACCACTAAAAAATCGTCCAACTCAAATTTACAAACAATACAATAAAACATTTAAAAAAAATGACGCCGTTGAGATCAATAAGAAAACTATCGGCCTCACCACCAAATCTACATAACATAAAAAAGTCAGTCACCAACCACAAATCACCACTAAATTTCAATAATAGAGCAATTGGTCAATAATCAGTAAGTTAAAGTAGAAGGACAAAACATATGTATGAGCAATTGGTCAATTCTTTAAAAAAGAATAAAGAACGATGATATTGTTAATAATGGGTTTATCAATAAATTTTTTGTTCATTTAATAATGCAATACAAATTTAGTCCTTGATGAACTAATTAATAGGTCAAAGCTGTCATCACTATGCTGCATGGCATGTGTGTGGGCATGAGATCTCAAGTCCTTTAAGTTGTATGATACGAATCATTAGGAGGAAGTGCACAAGTGAAAAGTGTTATGTCAATATTATTTGTTTAATCTTTGTGGGTTATTTATATTTTCATGCAAGTGAAGGGAGTGGATGAGTGAGTGAGTGAGTGAGTCTCTACTGTAATCAGACTGATGTTTGATCTTGGTGTAATGGAAATATAGAACTTATACCAGGGAAATTGGGACCATATGAATTGTCAGTCATCAGATTTCAAGACAAAAAAAATCTGACAGACCACTTGATCTGGATGAGAAAAATCAAAATTATGAATTGTATTGTATGTTCCCAGTTATTGCAACCAAGCATGGAATCTCATTCATTTTCCCCCATGAATTACAATGATATGGTTAAAATTAAGCACATTTGAATAGATAAGTCAATAGTGTGGATAAGAGGTGAAGTATCCCATTCCCATACCCAAAATTATTCCAAGATAGAGTCACACTCAATACTTTCGAAACCTTGAATGTTACACTATATCAAAAGGTTTGATAATTTTGAAAAACTTGTAAATAAGTTGATATAAGATTTGAAGTAAAGGAAGAATGGTGATCTTAAATTACGCTCTTTCAATACTTTACAAAATTACAACTAGTTACTGCTCTATCACTTTGTAATAGTGGATTAATATTACAAAACTTGATTGATGAAACCAAACAGCTTTTTATCAAACGCTTCAAAATTAACGCCCGTACGTAACTCTTTGCGTGCAGCAACCATATTTCTCATTAACTTATATCCTAACTAACCAAGTTAGTCCAAATTAACCACCCAAATTCATTATTTTGATTATCAGTCTGATTAAACTCTCCTTGATTTGCAACCTCCAAGGAACTGTTACCTCTTAGTCAAGAAGCTTACTTGATCATTATTCTTTTCGTTCCTCATCAACTCTAGTAGTCATATGATCATCAAGACGTCATCGTTCAGTTGTGAAATTTGGCAAGTTCATCTCATGATTGTTATTCAGATTCACCTATAAGGCCATCTATGGTCCCAAGTTTATGGTAGAGAAAGAATACTAAGAGATTATCAAGTTTTGAGGTTTTCAAAGAAGGGACCTGTCCCGCCATGATGATCGGTGGTTAACAATTCCTTCACACTTTGAATGCAGCATGTGGTCATTTTTCAAATCAATGAAAAAAAATCATTTTAAGAGTGCTTTCAAAGTTGAGCCTACTCTAATAGGAATTCCATTTTCGTGGTCATTTTTCAAATCAATGAAAAAAAATCATTTTAGGAGTGCTTTGAAAGTTTAGCCAACTCTACTCTGATAGGAATTCCATTTTCGTGAGAATTGCAATTAATGTGGTCACAAAACTGGATATAGCTTTCTACACTTTTAAGTTTGAGCTACCAGAGCCACTCGTTATCAACCTTGTTTGAATTCGAAAGCTGTAAGTCTCAAACATTAATTGTGAGGTACAGCCTTGAAAGAAGATTATTTGCAATTAAATTGCTTTATCATTTATTAATCTTGGTTGCATATTCAGTGGTTGTTAGGCATAGAGACAAAAATTTTTTTTGGGGAGATTTCTGACAATACCCATTAAATTATTTGATTATCTCTTAATTAATGGTGTTGAAAATTTGTAAGCAAATACGAGTCTTGAGTCTTGACGGTTTAATTGGAGTTGGTATGAACTTCGGTACTCTGCTTATTTTCCTCACATAATAGACGAAAATCACTCTGTTAATTAACAATTCAATTTTGGGCAAATGCAGATTATGTTAAAATATCAACATTAGTCCATTTACCATATTTAGCCCAAGCCCAAATAATAAGCCCAAGCCCATGAAGATG
>JANKKB010027706.1:0-11644 GCA_026225775.1 Bursera palmeri | reverse complement strand
TTTTTTTTTTAATGTATGGCTTGAAAATTATAATTGGGCATGAGTTTCTGATTATATGAAGGTACGAGTTCCCGATCAAAGGGTATAAATTTACTTGATATCATGGTTTACAAAAAGAATTACATACTTGATAAACTTACAAAAGGACTTATCAATTTTCATAAAGAAGCAAAATCAAGTTGATTATGATGAAATATGAGTTTTTCCGAGCTTCAAGAGACATCAATGCTGAAGAAATGTGTTTGCTTTACTGGATGATGTTATGGTTTACAACAAGTGTTATTTGCTTGATCAACTTACACAAAAAAAAAAAAAAAAAAAAAAAAAAAAAAAAAAAAAAAAAAATCTTGTCTAGTTACAGTTTACAACAACTATATATGATCATCAGCTTGATAAACTTAGAATAAAACTTGTTGAGTTAGAACAAAACTCTTCCAATATTTTCAAGTGATAAGGACAAATATTATCTCTAACATTTAATTGTGATTTTTCAAAAATTTTCTTTAGTTGTTATTTCTTATTGTGATTTGATTTTCCTTTAATTATTTATTTTAGATCAGGAAATCCCATGTGTTTCTTGGATTATAGATTTTTTTTTCTTTTTTTTTTTTAGTGTACGAAAATAATTTCTTTATGCTATCGAATGACACATAAGTTCTTCTCTTTTGAAAAAAATTCCATGTGTTTGTGGTGTCAAAGGCGGTCGTGGGTTTACATCATTAGTGTTGCTGGGTCACTGAAAGAGAATGAGAACCTACAGAGTACGGGGATAAACAAGAGCACTAGTAACTGATAAAGGAAATTAAGTTGCGAAATTCCAGTCAATAAAATGCATGGAAAGTGGACTTAAAGTATAATGTTGATTCTGAAAGGTTTGATGAGATGTTGGCAAAACTTCCACAAATTTTATTTTAGTCAATTTAATGCCAAATAGAAATTATTGTAATTGCTCTAAGAGGTCAAAAAGCACTCAGTCGTCTACTACATAATTAAGAGAATGTATATCCAAACATATCATGCGTCTTTCTGTAATAGTCTCTCCAACGATAAAACAATTATACCGAAGAAAGGTATACACATCAATGAATGCATGCTACATATACTTTTGAGTACATGAAGATCAGTATTGTAAAAGGATAGAGTTTGTAGTGATTATCAGCAACAGCTTCACAGTTGCTTCCATGAAAGATAGTAATTAATTCCTCTTTCAATTTTCGTATAAGATAATAAAAAATGTACTTAATTTATATATGAATAAAAGGGTATGGTTACTCACAAGTCTTTCACTCTTTTCATGGTGATTATTTAAAAAAAAAAAAGTGTTCAAACATCATTTATATAAAAACATAAAACAAATCCAACTAAGGGTGATAACTTTCTAGATTTTCCTGTTCGGTGAATGGATCAACTTCAAATATCAGATAACGTTAAATTATTTTTTAAAAAATTTATTCGCCTTTTTTTTCTTTTAATTAATCTGCAAATGCTGAGAACAGTGTTTCAGATCTCTATGTATCTGCAAACCCAATTAAACCTAACATTCAAGAGTTTGAGAATTTTTTTTATTAACTAGAAGTTGATAAATTTATACGTCATGCTTATGTTTGCTTTTCTTCCACTGATTTAATATAATATATAATCAATATATATAATACGCAAACCTTAATTCAAAGATCTTCCAAAAGCCTCACTGCAAAAATAATCTTGACCTTTTCTAGGCCAAATCTAGTAGATTCATTGGTGGTGATACTGCTAGCTAGGATACTTGATTCACACATGATCGATATTATGAATTTAGACTTCCTTATTAATGATTGAACAAAATCATTTCATCATCATCTATATATAACTTTATTAAGATTCACCTAGATATCTCTCCCATGTTCTTCTTCCTTTGATTAGTTAATTAATGGCTTGGCATGTATAACACTTTGGAAATGAAGAAGAAAATTCACCTTTTCTGGTGATGAGACCATTAAATTAGCAAATTGGTAGGGCTCCAAATGCCAATTGATGATTCCACATGGGGTAGTGTTTCTATTCATGAAATTCAACTAATGGGGTTTCTTGTTCGTTTTCCACTTTTGATTGCTACAGTACCACGAGCACATTGTTTCCCAATGTTGTGAATCATGTGAATCATTTGCTCAAAGACTAATGCACCGAGTATAAATATTCTCAAACTTAGATTTTCTGGCCTTCTTAATGCTACATTATGTACAATTCTCTGACTAAATTCTTTTATATAAACTCATGATAATGTGCAATACTGCTTCATTATCGTGCCCTCTTTATTTTAACTTGTATTATTTACATTTAATGTTTACCATTCTAACAATGAATGTTATATCGGTTTATGTAGACTTATTTGTACATGAGTTTGTATATAAAATATAAATTTTAAATAAAAATTAATATTTTAATTATACTTTTTATATAATTAAGTATTATTTTATTAATTTTGTATTGATTATATATTAACAATAGAAACATGTGTGTTAAACAAAATAAATCTTATAGGAATCTAAATATGAATGTATTTTTAAAAAATGTATTAAGAATATTTCTAAGGATACATATAATCCTATACTATAATGTATTTATATTATTTGAGTTTTCAGTTTCTAGTTAGCGTTTGACAGTAAAAAAAACCTTTATCGATGTGTTGATCTGTCAAATTATATCATGATATAATCTTTTTAATTGAGGATATTTTTCAAATTATCCCCTTTAATCTTAGTTGTTTTTTAAAAATTTCTCTTACTATTTTGTCAATCTAACTTTAGCTTCGCATAAATACAGGTTTCGTACGTACTTAAAAAATTTAACATAACGCCAAGTCCAAGGTAATCTATGTACTCTCTGGTCTGTTCATTGACTAATACCATTTAATTCTTGGGTAAAAATTATGGAGATTGGAAAGAAACTTTAGCCCAAGAAGAAATGATTACTTGCAAAGAATATTTGAAGCCTAACTCACAATTTGAAGACTCTCCAATAGTCCAAAGAATGTGTCAGGTAGGAGCCTTTTTGATTTTATTAGTATTATTATTGTTATTCATAATTATTTTAATACAAAGGGGTCGCATCGATCAAACTTCACTTAAAAAGTATGTAATAATGGTCAGCCACTTGACCTGTATCTACAATTAATTATTATAATTACAGATTTATATGAATATGATAACCTCAGTCTCACCTTTTAAGAAGGAAAAAAGCAGTTTCTCTAGGCATGTTTCGAATTAATTATATATTTAAATTGTGGGAAAACCCAGCTTTTTTGATGAGAACAAAATGTATATTATAATTCAATAGCTTTCATTATGTTTTGCCTGCTGATAGTCAGAGAGTGGTGGTGGTGAGAGTCATGGTGGCGCATAAATTCATATCTAACACAACTATTCTTAAGCTAATTTTATTAGAATTGAGTGCTTAATAAGGTTTAGAGAAAAAGGGTCATTATTATCATCTATGCTTTGACTCGTTTGAAGCACTTCCTGCAAGACGAGGGCTGGCTGGCATTGAAACAAAAACAAAAAGAGAGAGCGAAGACAGAGGGGGGGTGGGGGGATTTTTTTTTTCAAATATTATATAATATGAACCACATATCACTTTTGAGCCACTAATATATATACCCACTCGTGCAATAGAAAAAGGATTTATTTAAAAGATTTACGTCTAATCATAATCATGGGATAATCTCTTTTATGGGAGCGTTTGTGCCCACCAAACACTGTTCTTCCTTACATGACGCAATTTTCAATTAAGATTTTGTACATAATTAAGGCCCCTCTCTCTCTCTCTCTCTCATAGTCCCTCCCATTTAATTGAAAAAAAAAAAAAAAACAAACAANCCATTTTAATTTAAAAAAAAAAAAAAAACAAACAAACAATATACTAAAAAAATTAGTGATTTTATATAGTAGTACCCCATTCAATGATATTCAAGTGATTGATACGGACAATTCTAGGCCATTAACTTGTAATGTCTGAATTATATTTTATTTTTTAAAAAATAAAATTAGCATTTCTTGGGTCAACAGATTAAGAGTTCTCTTCCTTCAAGATTGTTATCACAGAGGATCGAAAAATAGTTTTTTGTTCATATAATTTTCTCAAAGTTTATTTACAGTGAAAAAGGAAATTAGAAATTAATTACACACGACAGGAAACATTAAAGTTGCCATCAAATTTATTTTGGAGATCAGATAGTTTGCTTTTACTTTAATTCCGGATTCAAAGCTCAGCTGTGTGTAATCTTTGTATTAATTGGTCAATTATTGTTAATTACAAGCATTAATAGAGAATGAGTTAGGATATGAACTAAAAGTAAGTATACATTTACCAATTTCTTCCTAACTATGCCTACCCTCCAACTGTGATTTATAGATTAATTTAGTTAGACAGCGCATGCAAAAGAATTATAATGTAAAGGAAAATGTTTTAAGAAGCCTAACTCTTTGTTGCACTATGATACAAATAATTTTTAGGTCATATTTCATGTTCAACCATTCAAATTCATTGTTTTTTTTTTTATATATATATATAATTTTCTTTTAGACATCCATCATTTCTCTTCTCTTGTAGTTTTGGATTTTTATACAAAATAAGAGTCTCTATATAGTAACCAAAAAAAAAATTCTTAGTAATAGCATTTAAATTTATTGAAAATTACTTCTTTTTTTTTTTCTTCTTCAACAGCCAGGCATTTTTCTCCAATCTAATTAATTTAAGCTTTGATTCAACTGAAGGAATTTTTTGGCGACGGTTTGTAATAAAATCTTCAACACTGTTTGAAAACTTTATAAACATTTTTGTCGTTGATTGGATACTTTATAAAATGTTCTTTCTTAATTTCAATGGATTAATAAAAATTGTTAGCGCATCATCAAAAGAATAAAAAGATGAACAAAAGTTTGCAAATGGGGAATTTGCTAAGGAATCGACCATAGTTTTATCATTCTAAAGTATCTATCTTCATATGTGAAAATATTCGATGATAGTATTTAAACTCTACAACGATTATAATGTCTTTTAATAGTCAATAAATGCTGCAAACGGAATTTAGTCAACCATAAAGTTAAGATACATATGTTAGTCAATCGAAGCTCATCATTAGGGGAAGTGCTAGAGAAGCCATTTCTTATCCTTTCAACATTTCGATTATGCCTTCAGGAGTTTTCTCCGTATGTGTCATTTTTTTCACTGAATATTTTCAAAATTGTACCTACTATTTCCAAACTTACGGCTGTCTTTTGGAAATTCAAGACATACATTTTAGTGCACATTTTTCACACTAATTTAACCCCTTTACACATATGCCGACAATTTGCTGTCTAGAAATTGGTACAATCACTACTAGATTGATATTATAAACTCTACTTGGAAAAACTGACAATCTAAAAAGGGCTATCAAGAGGATATAATAGGTAGGATGAACAACTGGTCATGATAATGTGAATTGTACATAGACAATAATTGGAGTCCACAACTCTATTAAGATTTATCTCATATAGGATCTTTAGGGTAGATGATCAAATTGACCCTTACAAACAGTTTGATGAAATAATTGGATAGGAAAATATAGTCTACTTCCTTAAAATCTCTATCTGATTCAGAAAATCTTTTAAATTCGAAACAAGTCGGTAGTGATTTTATTTTAGTTTTCTTGATCTTGTTTCATCCCTAAAAACTCAAAAGGACAAGGGCATGCAAAACCATGATTAGTACCTAACCATTCTAGGGCAATAGCAGGCCCCATACAAGAGAGTGGGCATTGGAATTTTTCGTGGCTAGTGTAGTGTATAAAAAACAGTGACAGAGAGAAGAGAAATAAATAAATATTGTTTGGTTGAAAGAGAAAAAAAATTGAGAGAAATTGAGTAGTGGGGGGAGGAGAGAATCAACACAGACTGGTGTAAACAGATGATGGGTTGGCCGACCCTGGGAAAGCAATTCTTTGTGCCTCCAGACATTTAAAATTTAAGGTCCTGACCCTACAATTTGGTTATTTTTAAAATTTTTAAAGGGTTACACAGCACTTAGATAAAATTCAATTGTATTGATGGAAAAGATAGGAGAATATATAAATATCATTGCATATATAACTGTTATGAAGCATCAAACAAACAAAAAATACTTTTTAAAAGCATCTGAAGCTTATCTAGTAGCAACATCCCTATAGCTCAAAGAAATTTGTGTTTAAATGCCATTTAATTAATTACTGTTACTTCGTTTAGTTACTGTTAATCTTAGTTTCATCTCTATCACTTCATTACAATTTAATGAAAACATTATTATATGACGATAGGTTAAGTAAAAAGTTGAATTTAGACATGTACGGTATCTTTTCTTTTTTCTTAAGAAAGAAAAGAATAATATATCTTTATTATATATTCCTTTTGTAACAATGATGTGATTGATGGTCACAAAAACCATCCATTAATATAAAATATATTATCAAATTTTTTAATGATGGAAGCAAAATTAGGTGAATAGAGGGTGTTAATTATTTAAAAATCGTAAGTTTAACCTATCAATTTTGATAGAAAAATCGAATAATATTTCTATGATTAAAAGGGAAAAAAAGTAGACTAGACAAATTAAATGAAATCCTTGAACTTAAAGACAATCTTAAAAAAAGTTATTTTTTTTAGACAATATTAATTCTAACAACTCAGCTACAAAATCTTCATTGTTTCTCATGCATCGATGGGTTTCAAGTACACTTGAACACCATACTTTGGTTTTATTGTGAGGACAATGACAGGAGCATGGCGATAACTGCTTGAAATATTAAAGCTGAACCGCGAAATCAGCATAGCCAATATCAACTTAGCCTCCATCATGGCGAAAGATTGCCCAACACAGTTGCGTGGACCTGCTGCAAATGGAATGAAATGGCGCCCAGGCGCAAAATTCCTTGAAGCAAACCTCTCTGGATTGAACTCGTTTGCATCTTTTCCCCATAACTCCTCGCTGTGATGAATTGCAAGCACTGGAATCCATATTGACAAGCCCTTTGGGATGAGAAGATCACCAAGCTTGATGTCTTCAAAAGCCATTCTTGGAAGAACAGTCGCTGGTGGGTAGAGCCTCAGTGATTCGTTTATTACCATATTTAACTGCAAAAACAAAAAAAACATATTTAATTCTCTTGATATTTGGTAATGCCAATTTCTTTGACTTACTTTATGTGATTATAATTTTTTTTATATATATATATTTTTATGCATAGATTCATGACCAGCTAGGCTGCTAAGCAAAAGATTTAATCATTGGGGTTCTTTAGAATTTTTTTAATCTTTTCTATTAATTTGACTTGTCAATTATTAGATTATACTGCGAAGCAATTAAGTTTGAGGAAACTGTATAATGAAGTGGAGATCCACGAACTGAGTCTTACAGTAAAATTTTATATGTAGTAGTTGATCATCTTTAAGAACCTGGACTCCCCTCAGCAAAAAGTTATGATCATTATATAATCAAAAAGGAATAAACTGTGCACGAGCACAAAGGAAATAATAATTATTATTATACTAACAAGATTACTATCACTTGATGTGGCACTTATTTAATTAGTGCAACTTGATTATATAAACTATAAAGTGTCTTAAATATTGTTCTAGTGTTCAAATTGAAAAATGATTTTGCTTTGAGACTGTAAACTATAGAACAAAGTTACTCCTTTAACTGGAGTTTGGGCAAATAGCCATTGTTGGTTTAAAGTATCGGAACTTGGAAGCATATTGCTCTGCGACTAATGACTCTACACTCTGCTTTCTTAGAATTCTCCACGCCTCCCCCCCAAAATAATAATAATAATAAATAAAAAAGGAAATAATTTAAAAAACAATTTAAAAGAGAAAGCTAATTAATAAAATGTTTTTTCTTACCAGAGTGAGTTTGGAAAGATGATCAACAGAGGGAGTATCGCCATTGCAGACTTGTTTAACCTCTGCTCGAACTTTTTCTTGCCAAGATGGGTTGCTGGCTAGTAACATGACAGTCCATGTCAATAAAAGTGCAGTTGTTTCGTGTCCTGCAAAGAAGAAAGTTTTGCATTCATCCATGATAAGCTGCTGATTCAAGCTGAATCCATTTCCTCTCTTGTTGTTCTGCATCTCATTGAGAAGCATACCCAACAGATCATTTCCATAAGAACTGCTTCTACCAATCTCTACACAATCTTTTCGGCTTTGAATGATCTCCATTAGCAGCCTCTCCACCTCCATCTTCAATGATTTTATTTCTCTGTTATATTTACTAGGAAAAAACCTGTAAGAGTTGGAAAAGGAATCAATATTGCTAGTAGTACAAGGAAATGAAGCTTATAGAAAAGAGATGGAATCTGATAAAGCAAAACAAAAACAAACCCGAATAGGTATCTTCTTAGCGGTATTTAGAAACAAAACAAAAACTAAAATTAAGCGTAAAATTTTACCTGCTTCCAGGAAAGCACAGGTGTCTACTGGCTTGAGCGCAAAGATGTTGTAGGACTGTTAGAAGATGGAATATTTGCTTTCCCTTCTCATAACTACAATCGAATTCGGTTCTTGAAATTATGTCAGCAGTGAGCCTAGTCATGTACTCGCCAATTTCGAACTCGGTTTGGCCTGATTCTACCGCATTTTGAAGTGATTGGAGCATCTTCTCAGTGCATTCCACCATGTGCCCTGCATAGCTCTGCACATAGATAAAAGTAACAAATAAAAATCCGTACCAACCTATTTTATCACTAGAATGAAAAACAAAAAATATACAAAAGTTCATCAAAAAGTAAGTTGAGAGCACAATTGATGTTATTGATCACTCAACCTTGAGCCTATCTCCCATGAATGCAGGGGCAACAATATGGCGCTGATGATACCAATCATCTCCGTTCGCCATTAACAATCCTCGTCCGATAAAATGTTTTGATCCTTGTTGTTGCAGCCATGATTTGCCAGCTTTTGTGCTATACTTTGACAGAAGTTCCTTGATCATTTCAGTCTCTGATATACACATCCTCGGCTCGATCCCATTCCAATATATAAACCTCTTCCCTACAAGAAGATGAAAAATCAAATCATGCAAATATTTACAAGCTTATAAAAACATAAAAAAATTATCTTCGGAGTCAGATTATGAAGAAGTGCATACCGTATTGTTCCGACCAAGCAACGTAATGCGGCAAGAGGCGGCCAACGATGTCATGGTGAATATGATCCATGTCCTTAGCGGTGGATTGGGAGACCAAAGCGGCCATTTCCAGGATGTTACCGGTTAAAGGGCGAGGTTTCGGGCCATGCACTCCTTGCCTTGCCATGACCATCTTGATGCGTCTTGGCTTTAGCCAGTAGCATGAAAGAGTATCATATGCAACTCTAAACAAAAAAGAAACTGACACAACAAAGAGAGTTATCAACGCCACGATCATGGTGCTGATAAATGACAAGAAACAAGTTTAGAAAAGTTGAAGAATACTTTTGTATGCACGCAACGAGGAGTGAGTGTGCATATATGTTTGTTTGGTGTTTATGACCATTTCGAGCATATTTATAGAGCCCGAAGCCGCATTATTTATTTAAGGAAAATTTTTAATATATTTATTATTGGAATAAGAGGTTAATTAATTAAATTCTTCGAATTTTGATGATCCTCTTTACCGTTTCACTGTAATGAAAAAAATAAATAAATAATGATGGATTCTTAATCTAACCAACAGATATCAAAGGCAATAAAGTTTGAGCCGTTACAGAGTATAGAACGTGTTCAAGTCTAACAAGCCTTAGTGGGATAACCATTAATAGTAATATTATTATACATGGAAATCTAAATAACATCCAACATATACGGCAGCTCAATTAATGAGAAGCCTGACAAGGAAACATTTGATTTTTTTTTTTCAGATTGAATTTTATTTTTTCAATTATATGTAATCTAGTAACCAGATCTTCTTATCAATTTTAGAAAGAAAGTAAGATTGTGTTAGATTTTAATGCTCCTTAATTTTTTGAATTATGGTAGTGAGTTTTACCTTTACTATAATAGGAGTTGCCTTTTGCTTTTATTTATTTATTTCGTATAAAGTAACGTAACATCAAATGATTGGTAAAATAAATATATAAGAGGCAAAACAATAGATACTGATTAATTCAACTTAAAATTCATTTGATGCGATATTACTTTGTATATAAAACTTTGTATTCATAGTATTGCTTTATAAATATATATTGGTTGATATGATAATATCTTGTCATCTCAAATAACATATTTTAATTAATTTTCATATTTTTAATAATAAATTTCTTTTTTTCAATAGTTATAATATCTATATATATCATCTATTAATTTCTTTCATTATCTTCGGTGAAAAACAAAACTAATAAAATATGTGACTCGTACATACAAATTTTATATTCCAACTTTGTAATAAATATAACATTATTCTAAAGATAATAATTTGTTTAATTAATAAGTCATGTTATCTTATATGGAATTTAAGATTATCATCCTCATCTAAAGGTTATTTTTTAAAATAGTAAATGAAGTATTTAAAGAAAAAAATTGAGATAACATTATTTCTTGTTGAAAATCGGATGTAGTGTATCAAAAAGTTTATTTATTTGATTGAAATTAAAATTTAAAGATATCATATTAACATCTTTTAACAGTGTTTACATATTAAAAAAAATATTATTTATTCTTTATCATGAAAATGAGAGAATTGAAGCAGAGAAGCTGTTTGTGAAAAATGAATTCATTCATTCTTAGTTCGAGATCCACAGTACATGAATATATATACAAGTGTGATGTAACTAACTAACAGACCGAAAACTAACTTTTCATATACAACTAATTTAACAACTTTATTTAACTAACTTAGTCAGCTCATATTGCTGACTCAGCCAACTTATTCTTGCTGACTCAGCCAACTTATTCTTCAACACTCTCCCTTAAGTTGGTGTCTCTCTATAAATGTCTTTCACTCCTAATTTGGATAATAACTTCTCATGTTGCAGCGTCCCTAGCCCCTTAGTTAAGATGTCTACCAACTGATTTTCAATGGAGATGTAATTCGTACAAATGATCATATTCTGTATTCTCTCCCTGATAAAATGGCAGTCAATCTCTATATGTTTCGTTTCTCTCATGAAACATAGGATTGGCTGCTATCTGCATGGCTGCCTTGTTCTCACAATATAGCTGCACAGGGGCAAAGTCTTCTGTGCTTAATTTTTTCTTTGAATAGACCAAGTAGCTAGTCAATTTCAGCAACCGTAGATGCCATACTCATGTACTTAGCCTCAGCTGATGATCGAGATATGGTGTTTTGTTTTGTTTTCCATGAAATCAATGATTCTCTAAGCTTGATGCAGTAGCCACTTACTGATTTCCTGCTAACTTGACAAGCATCCAAATCTGAATCAGAAAATGCATTTAATTTTGATTTACTTTTTGCTGACATTAAGAGCCCAAGTTCAGGTCTGCCTTTGATGTATCTTACCACTCTCAAGGCTACTTCTAAATGAGATTCTTTCGGTGCATGCATGTACTAACTTAAAGGCTGAACTGAGAAGGTTATGTCTAGTGATAAGTACTTAAAAGTGTACATTTATTATGAGTTATAATATCATTTTTACACTTTAAGTGCTATTAATTT
>JANKKB010027705.1:0-11643 GCA_026225775.1 Bursera palmeri | reverse complement strand
ATGAGAATCAAATAGTTTTATCTGAATTGAAAAAATTAAAATAAGTAGCTTTTATTTAAAGATGAACTATTTGCACTCGTATTATTATTTTGATTACTAATTTAGTCACACAAATATACAGAATTTAATATGCAATTAATTACTCTATGCACCTTATTATATACCAAAGATTCTTTGATTCCTTTTTTTTTTAAATGCAATAAACCATCCTCCGAAAAAAATTATTTTATAGTTGGAATAATTTTCCAGACATTCACTTGAAATTATGCAATTACATAGTTAGTTTTTATATATGTTATTTTTCATATTATTTGTAGGATAGATTAATTAAAAATATTTTGTTACTATAATAATTTAATTATATATAATAATAGTTGATTATTTGCAAATGGCTCAATAATATATAAAATATAAAACGTATTTATTATCAATTTAGACAATTAAATCATACATAACAAAATGTTAATTGATAAATTAAACAATATTAATTAGTGATATTATAATTACATATGAGCGAGATTATGATAGGTCGTTTTGTGTAGAGTTTGTTGTGTATATATAAAGTATCATTGGTTAGAATTATTCCCTCAGATAAAATAATTATTTAAAAAAAAAGAGAAAAAAAATTCTGATGTTGATGTTGCTGGTTAGAAAAATAAAATAAAATCAAAGGATTCATTCATCTAACTTTGTGACAAACAACCAGATGCCACGTGGCTAAATATTATATAAGTATGAAGTCTAGGGTCTGAGCAAACCGGACATAAATATTACCAAATCTTAAAAAGTGAAAGAGAGAGAGAGTGTGTCCAAAGTGTGAAGTGAAGCAAAAACTGAACGCGACACAGAGAGAGAGGGCGGGGGGAAGAGAGAGAGTGTTGTGCTCTGTGTGTGTGTGTGTGCGCTGCTTACCATCTAAAGAATCAAAGAATCTTTTTGCAAGAAGAAAGACAAAGCAGAAGGAAGAGAAAGAAACTCTTGTTGGGTTTTGCTCAGATTGGTTTCTCTCTGGTGCATGAGGTAAGTCATTTTATTCCAACAAAACCCAGTTTGGATTTTTGTTTTTTATTTTAACTTTGTGCTTGAATCTCACTCAGATTAAAGTAATGCTTGATTTATTTTTCCTCCCCTTCTTTTAGTTTTCTTGTTGAAATCTCAGACTTTAATGGGGAATGGTGGTTTAGTAACTGTTAACATTGTCACAGTACAATGATGCTGCATTTTCTGTATGTTGTTTTGGGCATTTTTGTGAAAGTTTATGTAGGAATGTGAATGTTTTCAAAGATGGGTTGGTTTCAAGTGGGTATGCTCAAATGGGAGAGATTTTTTATTTTTATTTATTTATTTTTATTTGACTACCATATATTTGGAATTACAAAGAAATTTGAGGATTACTTCTTAAGTGAATGCCTTTTGGGTTAGGTTGGACTTTGCATTGGGGCTTCTAATTTTATTAGGGCTATTCAAGTGGGAGGCACAGTCAGTTGAGAGCTTTAAAGCTATGCTTTATGGGGTTCAAGATTGTTAATTAGGCTAAAGATGATATTTTGCTTTAGGATGTGTAAAGGTAACAAGTTTAGACTAGATGTTGTTAGATATGGATATTATGGGGCAGAGGAATGAGTTCAAGGAGTTTCTGGAAAAAAAAATTATTATTTTTTATATGATTTTGTTTTTGATGGTTTTAGGTTGGGTTTATTTGGAGATCTTGTTTAGTTTATTTCTATCTATCGAATAAGAAGAAGAAAAAACCTACTTTTTTACGTGATTTGAGGGCTTTGTAGTTCATACATATAACTACTGCACTGGATTGTCTGCATAAATATGGGAGGCTCTTTAATGCTTAACATGAGAACCTGCATATCCTTAGGCTGTGTGGAATAATTGCGTCTCAGTGGACTTTAAACACATCGAAGCCCTTATGTTTAGAATTCCTTGCCCTATGTTGTAATCTATGAAATTGCTGTCTTTTCTTGTCCATTGATGTTCTGTTACAAACTTATATTGAACTTCCCGTTTTGTTGAAGTCCTCATTTGAAAAAAGTTATAGAAATATGATTTTAGTTTTTTACTCTGATCCATTTTAGCTCTGGAAGTAGATAGTGTGCTACTGTTTTCATTTTCCATGGAAAATTGTTTCTGTGGATGATTTAAGATCCCAGATATGAGTGGATCTCTTTTGTTTATATTCATGCACGCATTATATGCCTATTTTATGTTTGTTCTGATTGCTTTCTTTATGCATGTTATGAATCAGAAAACTGACAGATTTGAATGGCAGCATGATTCATGTAACATTTCATTCTGTTGAACCTAGAACTTGATATACCTGGACTCATGTAGCTTAGGAGACTATCTTCTGGGTAGTGGTTTTGGGAGAAATTTGGTCATGAATTTGTTGGTGGGGACATGCTTGAGCCAAGGGAAGCTGATGTACCTGTCCTGTTTCTGGTCTTGGTTGTGCTTCCTCTGGTTGCTTATGTCTTTCTTGGCAAATGGAGTGAGGCTTCAAAGAAGAGGGAGAGGGTAAATTTGCTTGCTCAACTGGCCGCTGAAGAAGCTCTTAAGGCAGAGGCAATGGCTACTGCCAGTGTTATTCCTCTTATGCCTACATCAAGAAATGGACTTCATATGTGTGCCAGATGCTCTGCCCCTTCTACGACCCGCTGCTCCAGATGCAAGATTGTCAGATATTGGTATGCTTATTTCTTTTCTGATGCAAAACAAACTTATTATTATTTTACTATTTTCTTTTCTAAATCAGTCTCTTATTTATGCCTGGTTGATGCATATAGATTTGTTTTTCTAGCTCAAGATGCAGAGAGAACTTCTGAGATTGAGTTCTTCCAACTCTTAAGCACTCTCTTCTGACTCAAAACATGGGTAAAGCTGTGGTGCACACAAGCAATTGTAGTTCTCCTAGGATTATCCGTGTTTACTCCCATTTCTTTATTGGTACTTAATAAAGTTATGAGAAAGAAAAGAGTATCACAGAAGTTTTTTCAAATGTCCACTACTCGATGAGTCCTCTAGTTTCTCTACCTTTGTGGTTTGCAAATATATGGCCTTCAGCCTTAGCCTTCAATAGTTTATAGTGTGTTAATCTAACTAGTCTCTGAGAGTTTAAAACAGAAATATCTACCAACTGCATATATTGGTGATATTCTATGGAATTTCAAAGCAATGTGTAACACAGACTCTATCAATTTATTTTTATCTTTAACATTTACGTGACCTTATGAGATTCTGATACATGTATGTTTTCTTTTACCGTCAGATTTAGTTGATAATTTAGCATCCATTAGGGTTACCAAGATAAAGAAAATGCATGTGAGATATATGTATCACCAGCAGGTGTAGATTATAAATAATTGTCAATGTTTAGATTGATAACCTGTGTGCAGTTCTGGAAAGTGCCAGATAATTCACTGGAGGCAATCTCATAAGGAAGAATGCCAGCAATTGGATAAAGCTAGCTCAAGTTCATCTCCTGTGGCTACTTCAATTCAAGAATCTGTTTTATTCAATGAAAGCATGAACTCTCAGTTATCTGGGTACAATAACAAGATTGGGATGGAAAAAGCAACATTGGATGATATAGTTGATCCGTCACTAAGCAGAGGTGCCTTTGGTGCCACACATTCTTCTGCACTTGATACCTCTCAAATCTCCATGCTGGAGAGAAGAACTGCAGACAAGCGGGTTTGCCGTAAATCAAACAGAGACTTTTTAAGAAGAGAAGATACAACTTTATTTGATTCTCATGAAGAAACTCTAGGGAGTTGCATTACAAATTCAACCTGTTCTTTTAATGTTTCACCAAAAGAGGCTTCTATAAGGCATAAGGTAGTTTTGTTTCATTAGCATCAGATTTCTATATCATTTTGCAATTTCTTATAGTTGTGCTAAACTTTTGCTGCAGTCAAGAACTAGTGACTGTGTTGTATCAGCTGAAGAAACTGGGAAAAGACACCATGTCAATGGCTCTAATGTCTATCCTTATGTTCAAGGTACTGCAAGAGGTATAATGCCTGAGAGTGACTATTATCAGAGTCAACATGGGAACATATTTGAACCAAAAAGCAGTTCTGCATTTTCAGGCTCATCATGCACTACAAAATATGGGACAAATGCACATGATAATAAGACATACTTTGTTTCTGATGGAGGAAATTTTCTTGAATGTGAAAATTATAATGATGAAATCTTGGACTGTTATTCTGAAATGACAGCATTGAATGGAAGTATATATGCAAAAAATTCATTGAATCCCAAAGGGACCAGGATTTGTAAGTCGGCAAAACCATGCATGAAAGCGGTTGGTGAACAGCCATGCATGAAAATGGTTAGTGAACAGACATGCTCAGAAAAAGAGAGGAAGGGACCAATAGAAGATGAATCAAGTAGTTCTTGTGCATTATTTCCTTGCCTTTTGTATACCTTGCACTTTGTGGTTTTTCTAATTTTGTATTTGCGATGCAGAAGTTGCAAGAATGAGAGAGAACATAACAGCACACAGAAGCAGTGGGGTCACAAGGATTGGAATTATGAAAATGATGGGTTTAAAGAAGTCAACCAAACTCAGACAGGAAGCCCCAGAAGTTTGGCATGATCAATATCAGATAATAAAGGTTGGTTCCCCTGATACACAGTCATAAATGAATTCAAGTGCACTTGCATTATTTTACTGCATTCTTTAATTATTAACAGAATATTGTGCTATCCTAGACGTTGTTTCCTTATGAAGAGTTTGTGAAGTTTTTCCAATGTGAAGTCTTTGACTTGTCACCCAGGGGCCTTCTAAACTGTGGGAACAGGTATGGCCTGTGCCTTTTACTATATCTGTTTGCAAACTAGGAAATAGAATCTCTATATATTTTAATGAAGTTGTTTTGGTTAGCATATATGGATTAACAATTTAACATCCATTAGTTTCTTGATTAGCATGCGTTTCAAAGATGTGCTAAGACGTACTCTCCAAATAGTATTGCTTCTGATCTTCTATAAATATTTATAGTGGCATGTGTGTTTTATTCTATAGAAACGTTGATCATACAACCTCTTGTTTCTTAGTTTGTCTTCTAATCTTCGTTTTGAAGTTCTATTTCATGTATGACAGGCATAAACGACAATTACAGTTTGATAAGAAATGACATTATGTGATTGTAATTGTGCAAATGAGCTATCGAGTAATAATACACATGATTAATCAATCAAATATTTCATGCATCAACCACTTAAGATTGGAATTGTTACTGTATAGCATAGACATGCTTATATGGACTATACCACAACCATGGATTCTGTTTTTGCTTAAAAAAAAAAAAAAGGGTTTCAGGGGCTTATTTTTATCTTAGCATCTTTTTAGCATCGTTATTGATTGTAACATTTATCATGCAGTTGCTATGCTAATGCGGTATTGCAATGCTTGACCTGCACAAAGCCTCTCGTCATCTACTTGCTCCATAGATCACATTCCAGAGCCTGTACTTATGTTTGCTCATTTCCTTAGTAGCTACTTTTCATAATATTGATAGTAGTGCAAATTTTAATGCTTTCATGTGATTGCCTATATATGATGAGTTACAGGTTGCGGGAAAGATTGGTGTCTAATGTGTGAACTTGAGCAACATGTAATGATGTTAAGAGAAAATGGGGGCCCTTTGTCTCCTGGCAGAATCCTTTTACATATGCGAAATACTAATTGCCAGATTGGTGATGGAAGCCAGGAAGATGCACATGAATTTTTAAGGTCTTTAAAGCTGTACTAGCTATGTTTTTAATATACAAATATTTTATTTATCTGAGATACTGGTTCTAATTTGCTTTTTAACTTTGTTCTAACATATTTGCTATCCTGAAAAATAGATTTGACTTCAAAAATTTCAACTTTCATTCTTCAATTTGTAAATGGAATTTCAATTTTTCGTCTCTCTATAAGGTTTTTTATATTGCTGCTGTCATTATTCAGGCTTCTGGTTGCATCAATGCAATCCATATGCTTGGAGGGACTTGGTGATGAGAGCAAGGTTGACCCCAGGTTGCAGGAAACAACTTTTATACAACATACATTTGGTGGGCGTCTTAGGTCAAAGGTTTTATTGCTCTTTAGCTCCTTGGAAAACTTATATTTTCTTCTGATATGACTAGTGTACCACTTCTACAGTTTTATCTTCAACATTTTTTATTTTGGCCTTTGTGGTACCTTTTACTGATGTCAATTTCAATGCAATTAGGTCAAATGTCTCAGATGTTATCATGAGTCAGAACGATATGAAAATATTATGGATCTTACATTGGAGATATTTGGCTGGGTTGAATCACTGGAAGATGCATTGACTCAGTTTACAGCCACTGAGGATTTGGATGGTGAAAATATGTACAGATGTGGAAGGTTTGATAGACTTGTTGAAGCATATTTTGGAAAATTAAGTTTGATAGTTTAAATTTATATAAAACTCACTGGCTCTTCTATGCTTTGATAAAAAGGTGTGCTTCATATGTTCGAGCCAGAAAGCAGTTGAGTATACATGAGGCACCAAACATCCTGACAATTGTCTTGAAGAGATTCCAGGTATCACTCTTGCTTTAATCATGAGAGTGAGGTCTTTCTCTACCTTACTCATTTATCTTTAGGGATTTGATTTAGAATCAAATTGAGATGAGTCCTGTTGTCATTGAATGCCTTTATTTAATCATTATCAAAATGATTTTTAGGCTATTTCACCATTATAAAAAGATTATTCATTTTTGTACTGCATGTATATGATTTTGGCTCATCATTGTTTGATTTTATGAATTATTCCATTGTGGGTTTTGCTTCATCAGGAGGGACGATATGGGAAAATAAATAAATGTATAACATTCCCTGAATTGCTGGATATGATACCGTTTATGACTAGAACCGGTGACATTCCTCCACTTTACGTACTTTATGCTGTTGTTGTACATTTGGACACGCAGAATGCATCTTTTTCAGGACATTATGTGTCATATGTAAAAGATATGCAAGGCCGTTGGCTCAGGATAGATGACACTGAGGTAAATCTTCTCTTCTTAGTAGTATGGGTTTGGCTAATTGTGTTAATGATACATATGATTTTTGGGTATTGTAATGATGGTTCATTTTTAACTCAAATGGCCTACTGCTTAGTTTATGTGTTTTCTTACATGCTATATGTACTTTTCTGGAAAAGGGTGAGAGCCATTATGCCGATTAAAGCTGATAAATCAATGAACTTTTAATGTAGATGAACTTCTTCCTCTGTGTATGGTCCATTGTCTTTTGTTAGGAAAAATCATGTAGTCCCTCATTGCCTGAGGATGTAGCTCACTTCCACCATTATCATGAAGGAAAGGGATCTCACTCATGCTTTTTATCTCTCCTGATTATGCTACTGACATGGTTCCTATATGTGTATATATTCAATGAGATTGATTGGTTTTGGATATAATTTCTTATTCCTTTATTCCTTTATTTATTTAATTTTTGGCTGAACACTAAACTTCTGATCATGATTCATATACAGGTTCATCCAGTGCCAATGAGCGAGGTGATGTCAGAAGGGGCTTATATTCTATTTTACATGAGGTAGACATTTGATTTATTGCTAAAATGCTTTAAGATTTCTTGAATGATCCCTGTATATCTGTAATATTATAACTCATAACATTCTACTTCCATGATAGATGGGTAGGTGTCCCTTGGACGCATTTCTGCTCACCCTCACCATTTTTTCTTTTTTTTTGAAAGTTATTTGTTATGATTACATTTAGATCTATGGTCAAAAAAATGTTGCTTATCTCCAAGTCCTTCAATGGATTGTGTAAATGTTCTCCCTGTTATTCATGCCCATTCGCATATCAAATATTCACTGTATACTTTTTGTGTTCCTATCAATAAATATATTTGTTTTCTACTTTGTATCACAATGCTTTATTAGGTCTTGCCCCCGCCCACTGAGAGCATTTGCTGGGAAAGCTATGAGACAGCAGGTTATGGCCTCTGCAAGACATTGCAACACTAAAACTCAGAAGCCTTCAAGACAAAGACAAAGCAATCCAAGCAGCAACTGTTATGGTGCAGAGTTCTCATCTGATCTAAGACCAGAAATTGTTTCTGGTTTCACTGAACGTGCCTCTAATGGCATTCTTAGGAGGGGTGCAAACAAAACTACACCGCCAGTAATGGGAAGATATGCTGAGTCTGCGAGCATAGAGTTTTCTGATGCTACGTCGAGTGACTGGTCCCTCTTCACAAGCTCAGATGAGGCTTCTTTCACAACTGAGAGCGCTAGGGACTCTTTCAGCACTGTTGATTATGCTGATACCTGCAATGTAGATCCCCTCTCCTCAGTCTTCAAAAGCAGATACTATCCTGAATCTGCCAGTCACAACACAGTTTGCCGTAGGACTTTCTCAAATAGTAAGCCACAGACTACGTTCATTTTAGAAAAGAAGGGCTATGTTTTGGACTCTTGCCTTTCAACTCAATCTCTAAACAAAGTACAGAGAGTTGAAGGTTTCAGCCAGGTTGATGATTTGTCAACTGAATTCTCTTCTGATGGTAACCACAGCATGTTTGTAAATTATTGGACTTCTGGTAATTGTAAACTTTAGTTCATGGGAATCCTAACTGTTCTAAGTAGGTAACTTAGTCAGGTAGAAGAAGTGCCTCAAAATTTTTGTTTTCAATGGTTTGTTGATTGAGGCCTGTGGATCACATTAGTACACCCAAGACAAGAAATATTCTTGTTATCTGTTAAAAATTATTGTTGAAAATTGTAAAGTGCCAGCATCTCCATATGTTTACTTGCAAAACACTTTCTTTGACATGGTACTCCCTTCTTAATATTTTTGCTCTGTTACGGGTTGTAGATGCAAGACCTGGTGATAGTGATGCCTCTAATTGCGGTATATGCTTGTAAAAACAGAGAAAGATGAGGAACTGCAACAAAAATATCCAAATTACGATGATAATTAGATCTGAAACTTTATTCCATAGTTGATTCCTCAACCTTTTGTTATAATATAAGCATACCTAAACCCATCTTACTCTTTTGTATCACTAATGGAAGCAATTTGATTGGAGTTTTCCAACTCAACTACAAAGTAACTAGCAAAGTTATTCTATTGTTACTTTCTGCTCACATTACAAGTCCATCTTCCATACCAAACAACATCCATATCTCATTGACCCTGTTATCGTACTCAAATGGAGAGTTATACTGGGCAACAGTGTAAACTGAAGTGGAGTCATCTTGATGGCTTCTCTCAATGGCAGCAGCCCATGCAGTGCCTGCAAGACTGGCTTGCAGCGCAGCAGCTTCTTCTCCAACATTTGAATCAGATACAAACCCACTGAACTGTCTCACAGCAACATATGTGGGTTTCCACCTTTGAACATGGAGGCCTTTGGCTGGAGGTGGGTCTGCTTGGTTCACTTTTGGGACGTAAAAGCTGATGGTGAATGAAGATTCACATAAAGGCCCATCGCTTGGTAGCACTTCAGTTATCACTGGTGCTGTCATCTCTATTTTTTCTTCATAGCTGTTCTTTCCTTGGATGTAGTCAAACAACCTGTTGGAGAATAGAACAATAATCAATGCGATGATTTAAAAAAAAAAAAAAAGAAACAAAAAGTAATCTTAAGAGTATGCTGAAAAGAAAAATAAGGAACAAACAAATGAAATCTAGTACTGGGTAAAAATAGAGATAAAAGGAAAAACTCTTACTGGAGGAAGCCAGTTCTGGTAGCTTCAACTAGAGAAATATCTTGAATAGGAGAAATTGACATCCACACAGTAGAATTGTAACGACGGATTTCATAGCCATTACCAACATGAATAGTGTCAAAGCTTGGACACTCAATCTTGGTACATGTAGGTGGGAGTATCTCCAAGCCCTTGCGTGTTTCTTGCCACAAACCCAAGTTGAGATTCGAGAGCAGAGTCATGAGAACTGATAGCTTCAACATGGCAGCCATGGTGAATAATGTAGAGAATGCACCTTCAGATACTTTATTAATAATATATAAAGGTTGAATGGCATTGGATATTAGTGCACAACATCAATTATCATCCACAAGTTAATGATTTTACAACATTGCGTGGCTTCAGTCTAGAGGCTTATATGGAACCACGTGTACATGTTAATTGTTATGGGAATTTATGCCACAAACGGGGGCCATACAAAGCCGGTTGCCTGAGATAAGCACGCTAGCTCTTTATCGCTTTGTACCTTTATACATCAAAGAAGCTATTACAATACACAGAAAAAAACAAATGATCAATGGCCATTCAATCTAAAAATGGGATATGAAGATGATATTTGTTCACTCTTTGAGTTTGACCATGAATTAACGTTAAATTAGTATTAAAGTTAATTTTTAATTAGGACTGATAAACTAAGCAGCTAATGGTTGGTTACTAGTTTGATTATATTAAAGATTTTTATTTGGAATAATATCAAATAGTAACATTATGTTTTGACATAATTTTAAGCAAAAAATAAATTTATTATTTTTATCAATTAAACCTCTAAGGTTTACTTTTTTTAATCAACTGTTAATCTTAACATAAAAAAATATATATTTACCCTTACTTAAATTTTTTTTCTTAATTTTAAAAAATTTTAAAAAATAAAAATATAAAAAGTAGAAATTTGTTTATTATGGGAGTATAATTTATTTATTTTTTATTTATTCTTTTTTTGGGGTTAAAATTAACCGTTGATTAAAAAAAGTAAACTTTAGAGATTTAATTGATGAAAATGATAAACTTACTTTCTGCTTGAAATTAGATCAAAATATAAGGGTACTATTTAATATTATTCCATTTTTATTTGAGACAAAGACCAAAAAAAAAAATCCTCTTTAATAATCATATTTCCAATCAATAGATAGTCCAATATAATAATATAGGGGCTATAATGATATTATGTTTTGAGGGATTATATTGATAAATTACGACTAGGGGTGTGATTAAAAATACCAAAACTATTGGACTATTATGAAATATACACTCAGGGGTGTAATTTCAAAAGACTAAAACTTAAGGACTAAAATGTAATTATATAAGAGTAGAGAAAAGAGAGAAACGGAAGAAATTCTTCTTCTGTGGGATGATATTCAAGGGTGGAGGAGGCTATTATTTATAGGTAGCCTCCTTCACTATTCACCTAACAAAATTACATAATTGTCCTTAACATTTGCGTCATCGATTGCATAATATTCATAATAATTAAGGGGTGAGATCCACTATAATTAATTAACTGGTCCCATTACAAATTAATAATTAATATTTATAACACTCCCCCTTGGAGACCACCACTTAATTATATTTATGTTGCTTAGGAAAAACTCAGTGGAATAAAAACCAAAGCAAGAAATATAATGAGTGGTGTTGGACGTGCTTCATACTGCCTCATTAAAATCCTTGTCAAGAAAACCCAGTGAGATAAAACCTGATCGAAGGAAAAAAGAGTGCAGTGCACATATGTCCAAAAATACCCCCCTGATATATGCTCCCCCTGATCATGGCATAAATAATGTATCACTCTAGTTGCCTGCTGAGCCGCCGCATACCGATCTTATGTATCAATCTTTCAAATGTTAATGTCGGTAGTGTCTTGGTGAATAAATCT
>JANKKB010027704.1:0-11636 GCA_026225775.1 Bursera palmeri | reverse complement strand
GAATCTTAAACATGTTACAAGAAACTTTCATCGTTGGAAAAATTTTATGCTGTGATCTATTTGGTGAATGAAATGTTACTTTTTATACTAAGCTCTCGGAACTGTCTGGGTTTCTTGCTATGATTGTTAAGTCCTACTAGACTAGGGAAATCCAGTCCATGATGGATTGATGATTAATTAATAAATTAGGAAATAAGAGTCCTAATTGAAGTAAGATCCAACTATTAATCCCAACAATATACAAGAGACATTTGTAACATGAAACGTAAAACTTTTGACGCGTAAATATCCCAAAATGGAACGTTGAACATGTAATTGTGACGTTTAAAATTGTAAATTTTACGTTTCATGAAGCATGTTGAAAGTAAAAAGACTTTTAAGAGAGTGATAGAAAACGTATCGACATATGAAAAATATATTCTACGTCACTTCAGTTCTCTACGCAAGTCAGTTTTGTTACAAACAAATTACATTTGAAGAGATTTCTCTTTTTAAGAATGTAAAAACTAACGATGCTCAAGCTGTATCACTCATCACATTGTTTACACCCAAAATCTGAACTTTAAGTCTCTGGTTTTACCTAATCACACTTGTTTCACCATTTCACCCAAATATCCACTCTCTGTTTCTTCTAAACAATCCAAAAAGCAGGCCGAGAGAGATCGAAAAAGAAGGCACTCGGAGAATATAAATCAAGACAAGCACAACATACACATAGCAATTGGCAACAATAATGGTGTGGCAGATATATTCACAGTTCATTTAGTCCTGAGCATTTTAAGATCAAAGTAATACCAACTTATTTGTCATTTCCAACACCAAGAATCCCCTGTGCAAGATGAGTCAAATATGGCTCTGCTTGGGAATTACTGCTCAATATTGGTCCCAGACTCTGAAGCTCAGCATTGAATTCCCGCTCGAATTTGCTGCAATATATTAGTTTAAATTAGAAAGAGAGGGAGAGGGAGAGTAGTTTGTGTTACGTGTGTGTGTGTGTATGTGTGTGTGTGTGTGTATGTGTGTTTTCTCCAGCCACTTTATTCAGACTTACAGGATAGACTCCGTAACTGTTGGGTCTCTGATCGTAACTTTTTTCACCTGGGATGGGCTTTTTAGCTTCATTTGTTTTAATTTTTCAGACCCTAACAAACCATCAGATGGCTCGTCTAGCTTGGGAATGTCAATCGAAGATGATATTAACCACTGAGTTGCTGCCGCATACTGCAGGCACAGTGATTTCAGCCTCTCCACCTTCTGCATTTGATAAACTAAAAAGAGTAAACAACAAAGACAAACCACAAAACTGTTACAGGTTCTAAGCGGTTAATTTTTTTTCTCTGGGTCCAATAGCTGCATTGAAAATAGAATTATTTAACCTTCCATTAACACACAGTAATTACTCCAATGTGAATAACTCCTTGAATTAAAAGCTGTCAAAGTCTGGAATATTGAATGGCATGGGCATTGATAATATACATATTTCTGACTCCTGCAGATTGATTTGTCAGCTCTGCTTTTACCTCAAGAAATAAGATTGAGCATATAGGGGTAGAAATGACAAAGATCCAAATTTCTCAAAGATTTCTATATGCTACAAATGTTACCAGAGAAGAACTTTTTGGGAATGCAATTATCTTACTAAAACCATACCTGATAAGGAGTTTTTACTTGCATATTTATTCTAGTTTTTTCTAGCACTTCTTTTCAATTGCGCACTTCCCCTTGTTCAACACCTCACTCATTCTCTCCTCCCTTATTATTTAAGAAATACACATCAGATCCATCACCATCCATTTACCCTATAGGAAGCTACACTGGTATTTAAGAACTGATATAGATGATCAAAGCAAACCTTGACCAGTTCAGGCAAAAGGAGCAAGCACTCTCTTAGACACTTGTCAAGGAAAAAATCATGATGTTGGATGACCTGTTTCACAAAAAGCCATGTAAGCATATCACAAGGAAGAAACCGATGACGGTTAAAACTTGTGCAAGTAAAAATCTTCAGTTAACTGTAGCTCATCCAAAGACAAATTGGTAAAGGCCATACCTCATCTATGCTCTTTACAGTTTGAAGTCTATTATGCATCATGTGCCAATTGGGTTCAAGGACCTGAAACCAATAAATGCTTAAAATCAAAAGGGATCGGAAACCTAGATGGGTTAATCTTATGTCAAGACTAGATTTTCTTCTTATTACTAAAGCTTTATTTTTCAGGTCAATATAAAAGATGAAACCCAAATCCTTCCCCGAATGAAAGATCAGAGTTAAAAAAAAAAAAGGCACGGATGAAATTGCAAGCAATGACAAAATATTCTGGAGAAAATAGCTATAATATCAGAGTGAACATGCCTCAAATGTTAGATAATGCAGAAAGCTATTTATAAATTTAAGCATGCTTCGGCAGAGAAGAGATGATCTAGAAATGGCGGTTCCACTTGTGTTAAAGGCACGGATTCCCTGCATATAAATTTTGAAACTAGATTAGGAGCCCCAAATAAGAGAAACCTTAACCAGGCTACAAGATATAAATAACAGCACATACTTGGTGAACTTGCCAAGCCCCACAAAGCTGGCGCTCTACATGTTTACAGTGAAAAAGAAAACGAAAAATTAACTGGTATTTCGTTAGGGCTTTTCTTGATATAACGATAGATAATGGCCACTGAACCTGAAATACAAAACCAAATACCAGAAACAAGTAAATGCCATGAGCTACTAATATAGAACAACACAAATTCAAGTCCACGCCACCAATAAATGCAGGAGATCCACCCATGCAAGGCCAACTACAGTGGAGATATTATCCATTTCTCCAGGTCATTGTAAGGCTGTCCATAAGATTATCACATGCTTGTAAACAAGAAAACGTAATACAATTAAGAGGAAATGATATCAGAAGAAAATACCTTGTAACTCAATGAAAATGTCTCAAGACCAGTAATGCTGACTGGCTCCTCTAGATCATTGCTATCAGAGTGGTTCCTAATCTCAAGATCTTTGAGTGCAGCCATTGTTTTAAGCAAAGATGACCTTTCCTGACACCAACAAGATAGAATATTGTACAGCGAAAATTAACACCAAAATTTCAACTTCTTACAAGCAAAGAAAAATTAGTTGCTTACCACACAACATGTTAAGTCCTCATGACAAGGATCAGCTGCAGCAGCTGTGGAACGTAGAGCAAGGTCTAGCAGAGACTGCATGTCCAAGGAAGGCACACAGTAAAACATTATATTTTACCTATGCCTAATAATATTTCTTTTTTCAGGTTACATTTAATTTTTTTCCTTAAAATAATAGAGAATTCATGCTCTTGATAAGGCACTAAGGGTGTTTGACACACTATATTGGACTGTATACAAAGGTTGCATCAGATTTTACTACACTGAACCGTGTTACTGGGGACCGGACTAAAAATTACACAGCATGCTGTCTCGTATTGGAGAAATGTTCAACTAAAAACAAAACCACTTGTTGAAAAGACATAAACTGGAAACCAGCTTCTCTCCCTACATTGCGAAACATGATGCTTTCCTCTCACCCTTTCTCATGCAGCAAAACAGGAAATTCACATGATACATAGAGCAAAAGTTCATCACTATCATTTACCAAATTGTTGAGAGAAAAAGAAATAAAATGAAAAACAAAGGAAATAACGAGAGTGGAGAAATAACAAGCTTTGAAGTTTTCCTAGTCACAGAACTTGCTGAAGTGTTAAAAAGTAAATGAATTGAAGAGGTTTGGTCAACATCTTATCAGAGATAAATATAATATGGTAACAGATCTGGGTGGGGTCTGAGTTTTTGTCATAGATCTATAGTAATCCAAGAAAAAGTACTCATTCAAAGAGATCTTGGAAAAATGATGTCTTGTTTTGGGTGCTTTTATAAAGAAAGAGAAGAGAAATGGAGTTTTGGTACAGCCCTGCATGGACCCAAGGGGCCGTGTGTATATTTTTAGGAGTTTAGTCCCATACTGTACACCTATAGTCATGTCCTATCCATTTTAAAATGAGCCAAACAGTGGATAACTGAAAATAATACAATCATATGGTTTTATACAGTCCTATCCAGTGCGATAAACATCCCTTAAAGGACAGTAAAGACATAAACCTGGAGCTTTTCCACATTAATCTCATCAAGTTTTTTTGTGAGCTCCTCTCGAGCCATATCCATAAAATGAACCAAAAAGTCACCCTGTAATTACATAAACTTAGGTGAGGTAGTGCCATATTCGGTAACTGACAAAACATAAATTCACTTCAGTTCTCAAGTACCCCATTTAAAAATAAATGTACCTGATCAAGAAGAAGATAGTGCTTTATAGACCGTAACTTTCCCATGAGATCATACTAGAACAAAAATAACATGAATCATTATAAGCAATAGGCACTCAAGCAAAACAAATTGCCAGGAATGACAACTATTTTGGCAGAACTATAAGCAATAATGGAATAAGCACATATGTTACTGCAGATACAAACAATCCATACCTTTTCTTTAATAAGATTTAATAGCTCACCACTGGCAAAATCATAAGCAGCTTTTATACACTCAAGATAATGGTGGTTTCCACCGAAGCTCATTAATTTTGAATTCTCTGTCACAGGAACCTATTACATAACGATCCAATTAACAAGTAATAATGCAATCAAATGGACAATACATGAAAATTTTCATTTCTGGAACAAAATGGTACACTATATGGCAGGAGGCATAAACAAAACCTGAACACTGTGACCACATTCTCTCATGACATTTAGATATTTCCCTGTGGTCAAAATAGTCCCAGCTATATTTGCAAGGAAGCTAGGAATCCCATCCTTGAGGCTGTAACGTTGTCTCCAGTACTTGGGTTCATAATCCTGCATAAGACTCTCCTGAAACAGAACTAGAAGCCATGAGCAACTAAATCACAAATTTGACACAACCACAAATAATGAACAAAGTCAACATACCTTTTGAAGAGATTTGTTCTCAGCAATGAAAAACTCACCATAAGGATCATTAATCACTCCTTCATAGACCCACCTAAATTTTTGTGTAATTTCAATTCAAGAAACTGATCAGCACAAGTCCTAAAACTATGGTGCCAAAGACAGTATAATGCTCAAAAGTATGGGTGCTTCAATCATGAAAAGTAAACTAATTCTAAAAATGCTTTTTCATGTTGAGAATGCAAAAACTGGCTAAGCTGAAAATTAAGAGACAGAAACACAGTGAAACTGTATAGAATTTATCTTTTAAGTTTGAGCTGTGAAGCATGATCACAGATAAGGAAAATGGATATTTTATTTCTGGATGCCAACAAGAAATTGATTTAGTAGTGAACTAGAAAGCTTACCTTTCTAATATACCCAGATATGCATTGCTAGCACACTGTGTCATCTTCTCTAGCAATGACCTAACTGTATTATCACCGGCCATGGCCTTAGCCTGGATATAGTAAAAGCATGTAAAGTTTTGGGAAAGCAAGACAAGAAATGACTAAAGTAACTCAAAAAGTTTTACCTGGCTCTGTAAAAGGTTTAGAACTGCAGAGCCCACAAAATTATTAGCTGAAGCCTTGTGTATCACAGTGGACAATGCTAGCATGGACCCCATCATTGGCTGCAAAACATTATAGAAAAAACAAATAACCCAAAAATCCAATAACTCACATAATCACATTTGATTCAAAATCAAACTCATAAAACCTGACAGTAAAACCACAATCCTTGTACAGAAAGCCTTCCAAGTCGAAACTGGTGTTCAAGCTGAGCCACCATGGCCTCATAATCCTAATGAATAAAGTACCATATTAACCAAAAACAAAATAAAAAGTAAAAATAAAAAGCCACACACCCACACATAATAAATCAGCTAAGATAAAGATATGTGTATATATATATATAAGTCAAAAGAACATACTAGGAGGAAAGCCCTCAGAGTGGCAGCAAATGCATGATTAACTAAGCCATTCTTGAACTGTGACCTCGATTCAACAAACTGCTCAATCAATACAAAGCTCTCGCATAACGGAAACATCCGCTTCGCCATTTCCTAAAACACAAAACACAATCATTTCTCATCTCTCTATCAAATAAAACTTTCAACAAACATAAAAACCTTTCTACACAAACTCACTGATAGAGCAATATTACATATTTTGCCACATCAACCATCTCAGTTCGAAAGTTTGTAAGTAAAGCATTACTGATTGATAATAGCTAACTAATATTCGTATAGTGTGCATACCTGGAGAGCCAAATCCATGGAGGGATCAACATGGAAAGTAACTGAAAAATCGGTATTGTTTTTGTTAATGTCATTTGCATGAGCACTGATTCTTCTTTTAATTGAAATATATCTTCCCTCAATTCCAACCAATGCACAGAGCAGATCATCTATCACAATCAGTTCCTATAATTTTTTCAAAACCAAAAATGAATTAGAATTTAAAAAAGAAACTACATAAAATCAAGTTAATTATTTCACATAATTACTTGAACTCCGACGTCGTAACAGCCAATCGCCTTTTCAGCTACATTGTTACTGCTTCAACAAATACAAGCAATTCAATAAATAATTTCAATAATAATGATGAAGAAGAAAATTGAATTAGAATTACTTGAAGGACTCAGCGAAGCGAGAGGTGGCTTTGGTTTCCTAGAAAGGCAATAAAATTCATATAAGCGAAACGAAGCGACAAATCACATTGTGATAGCTTATAAAGAAGTTCATGTTTGAGAGAGAGAGATGGGGAGAAAGAGACCTGTTGGAAGCGGCCGGTGAGGAAAGGACGGTCGAGGTTCCAGCGAGGGGTTGAAGGAAACGACGTCGTTTCCATTTCGGATTTTGGATTCAAAAGCTTCTCTTCTCTGAGTCTCAGATTCTCTCTCACTCTCACTAGCCGAGTGCCAAAAGATTTTGAATTTTTCTGCGAAATTCTCAGTCCAGTTCTTAATTATGTAATTAAATAAATAAATATGAGACGGGTCGACCCGGATCATCACTTTTGGTATGTTATTATTCATATCTACAAAACTTTATATTTATTCATTTAACTCCTGTGGCTTCGAAAATGTTCACTGATACCCTTACCGCTTTACCACATTATTTACTCATTATTATTACTCTTTTATATTATTCTATATTAATTTTCTAGATGTTATAACAAAAATATTCTTCAATCCAATTGTAATTATCTGATAAAATTCAATCGTAACTATCCAACAACTGGCCATTTGCTAGTTAGAAAGTATTAGAGAATTTGTCCGTTAGTTAAAAAATATTAAAAAAAAGGAAGATATTGATTCATAAATAACTGATATTTTGATGGTTTTGAAATACAAATAGATAAATAAATTTTATAAATTTTATAAATTAAAAAGATTAATTATGTTTTAAATCACCTCCCTAATTTTTATTATGTTTTATAATTCCTCATATAAAGATAACTAAACCTTCACTTACATAACATTGCTTTTTGAAGTAATTTATTAAGCAACCAAAACCAAGAAGTTGAAATGAATTAGTGGAAAGAAAGGAATTGTATGTTACTTTATTTAAAGGTGAATTAGTTTATTTTTTCTTTATATATAAAAATATGCACGTTAAATTGTCTCTTTCCATGATCTCATTCATGTAGGAATTCGTCACATATGCTCTTCTTGTTTCTTATTTGATTCAAGGAAGTAACTCAGCCTAACACCAAGGGATAAATTGTTAGCCACCGGGAAACATAACATTACCGTTGTTTAATTAAACTTCAGAAAGAGTAAATTTAAATTGTTTAAAATAAATAAATAAATAAAAACCTAATCTGCTATAATTTTGGGTCGAAAATAAAGGGTATGACAGATTTATTTCATTCTTGCCCAGGACAATGAGCTCCATTGTCCCCCACTAGTAAGCACTTTTACAATCCACTTGAACGGTTCAAGCGTATTACAAATCTATTAGTAACTTAAAATAAATGACCATAAAAATATATGAAGACTAAAGATTAAATAATACATTTCGTGGACGGATATCCTGGAACATGGCAGCAGAGAGTTAAGTTAACATGAACGCCGGTACGAGCAGCAACTATTTACAAATGATGTTCCAAGAAAAAAGTTTCTACTTCTCATTTCCCTTTCCCTTCCCTTCCCTTCCCTTCCCCACCCCTCTAATTTTCCATTCTCATTTATCAACTTTTAATCTTTGACTCCCAAGAGCGAGAATAAAAGGTGGCACCTTCTTACCTCCAGGAAATGCTTTGACATTTTTGAAACCAGATAGCCGGAGAGGTAAAAGCTGATGACACTTCCGCTCCAGGTGGGTTGATCTGTGCAAAGGGGATGAGATTTACAGGTGGTGCTGGCACATAGCACAAGCAGTGGCAGAACTGACATTTGCATAGGTGCAATGGTCACATGACCAGTGGCCTCCATCATCGATGGTTTTACTTGGTCCACTTGATCTGGATGTTGAACCCTTGGCCTTACTACTTCTTCCCCTATTGCTTCCTCCCAAGCTCTTTGAGCTCCCTGTCCTGCTGCAAGCAGCATGCGTGTCCACATCTGACAGACCATTCTCTAGAGCTCGAACTAAATTCTCAAAGTAGTTTCGAGTCACACTGTTGTCAAATGGATAGCAAAATTAGACTGATTTCAATTTTCGTTCTAAGCAAAGTAGAAATTATTAACAGAAATTGCTTCTGTCCAATATTTGTGTTCCTCCATAAACTAATTATGAAACAAATATAATTAGGAAATTGTTCATCACAAACCAACTTTGGTCGCAGGCTAACAAACAGAAAAAAAAAATTTAAAAGAGCAACAATATGCATGAAATAAACCAACTTACTAATAAGTTAATTGTACAGCATCTTTAAAACAAAGTACAATTTACTTTCACTTGCAAAAGAACAAAGTTGATTCTAGTAAATGTTTACAAACCTTGTCAATCCGGCAAGTTTTGTTCGGAATTCATTGAAATCTTTCAATGGGCCATCTGCATTGAGGTAAATTTGTAGCTCCTTCTCGGCACATTGATGAAGTCGTTCCAACCCAGACTCAGCCTCACCTGCATGATTTAGAGCATACTTAGAACACATAACAAACATAGAGCATAATGCCAGCTTTCCGAACCAAAATACCTTGCAAGTACTCAAAGAACAGTCTTTTAGCATGCTCATTTTCGTGCAAATAATATCCATAGGCATATGTCCATTTTAGAACCCGCCTACATTCAACTATCTACAAAAAGATCATATGTTATACAAAATTCAAATGCAGCATATTTCTAGCTACACCAATAGTACAGAAAATCATATATTTACCTGTAGCCATGCCTCTGTGATGAACTTTAGCTGTGACTCAGGTTGGCACTGTATGTCGCTCAGCTTCTCAAGCTACAACAACACATAATCATCAACACTTTCCATAATTTACAGCAGTAAATGTAGGTTGTCTTAAGAAACATAAACACTAACAAATAAAATTGAACAGAATCATTCACTGAATCTAATGGAACCTTCGCAGCTACGCAAACACATTCTTGACTATCGCCCTCAGTTTAAGCGCATAAAAAATGATCATATGTGTCATCCGTAGTCCACATAAGCAAATAAATACACTATACTAGAATGACAGTTAAAATAACTAATTATAAGAATTCAACTTACATGCACAGTCTGCATTTGCTGAAGGTCGGCCAGTGCTTTTTGCCTAGACTGCAGTAATATAAACAAACAATTAGAATCTTATTCAACATATGTTAAATTTCCAGATTGGTTGCAAGCAAAGCATGTAGAGAGATTTCATATTTCCCTAAAGCATCATCACACAATAAAATCAGCTGTAAACAAAGTGATACCACCTAAGTCTACTTGTGTTCTTGAGCATGATTTTCCTAGAAAAATCATCAGCACATGCAACACACTATAAATATGCCAAAGAGGAGCAATATGATAGCGATGAACAGACATCTTCAGCTATCATGTTGTCTTTTCCCCTCTACCTTTAAATCATATAAAATAATACCCTTTTCCAATCTTACATTATAGGAAATTATGAGGCAAACTCAATATTTTTCGTTCTACTGTTTCTCTAAAGACAAAAATATCATCCCTTAAAATCATTATTTTGATGTTAGCTAAAAACAACTAGTTAAGTGGTATAACAGAAAACAATAAGCATCACAATATAAATTTCTTAAGAATTCCATATACGGACTACCATGTCTCCCGCAGACTCAACAGAAAAACTTTCCATTTTCTGAATGCTACTTATTTATGATACCGTTCATCGTAAAACACAATTAGAAGTAATCATCTTAACATACCGATTGGTTAGTTGCCCATCGTTCATAGTAATGAGTATATCTCTCCAGTGAGTTTTTTGCCATCTCTCTTCGCTTCTCAGACTCATCATACTGTAAGCAACATCATTGACCAAATTTATTAAAAAAGCTGTCAATTGATAATGCCACAAGTACCAACAGGGAAATGTGCAAATAGCAGAGGGACTGAACTAGACTAACATACCACTCCCTCTTGTCTTGCTGTCTCATATCGGTTACATGCGTAGAAGCCACCTGTCCTCTCACCATGTTCTGACCATGCACCAAGGCAGAGCCTGCAGGCATGTGTAGTCAAATGACTAAAGAGGTTCATAAATGAAAACATAACTTTACTAAAGTGCTAGTGTTCTTGGTGAATAATACAAAATTAAAGGAAGACTAGAGTGCCCAAGTATCATGCAATATCTATAACATGTGAACAAGCTAAGCTTACCAGCAAAATTCAAATTTGCATGGGGGTGTGCATGTCATATGCATACAGCCCTGGTTCTTCTCAATCGGTCGCTTACACCTTGGACAAGGTTTGGAATTAGCCAATATCCTGAGAACACAGCCATATAATTTGCACAGTAAATAAATCTTGTACTAAAAAATATATATATATATATATATCTTCAATAAGAAGCCAAAACATTTAAATCATCACACTCAACTGGAACTTGCACACAGCAACACACAAGCTCACCTAACTGGCACATGCATGTGAGTGCGAGTGCACACACACACGAAGAGTAATACTACTTGGAGACGACAACTTCCAAATTGTTGGAGTTTAAATACCATCGTTGGATGTATAACACTATCAGCGTAAGCCCTTTGGGTTTAGTGGTTGTTTAACATGATATCACAGCCAAGTTGAAAGTACTTTTATGTTGAAATCTCCTTATTGCATGTGACCGTAGGTATATTTCTCAAGAAAGAAGAGTAATTAAATTTAGTTACTTAAATCTAGACCCATACCAATTCATATTTTCTGACTCAGCACTATTCTTCAATACCCACTTGGCTACAGTGTCACAATCTACAGGACGGTGGGCTTCCTCTGTACACTGAAAAGGCAATCGAATGTTTGTCAGAGAAAAGCAGAAAGGCTACTAGTACATATAGCACATTTATGGCAACTGAACTTTAAGGTAAACTATTAGGAACATAAAACTGTAGATAATGCAAAGCAACTTACATTCCAGCAAAAGCTATATGAACAGCGGCAAGTAACATCATAATTTCCACTACCAACAACAAAATCCACAGCATAATCACAACCTGGAGCAGGGCACCATTTGGTCTGCACAAAATAACCATTT
>JANKKB010027703.1:0-11630 GCA_026225775.1 Bursera palmeri | reverse complement strand
TTTGTTTGATTTACCGTATATCTTTAAGAGGATATATATTATAAAAGTAATGCTAAATTAACAAGACTCAACCATAAAACTTATGCATAGTGTTCCCACCCTCTCCCTCACCCCAACTTCGCAGCAAGCTTAAATAAACTCTCCGTCAAGGCTGATGGTCTCTAACATTTAAAGGCTTCGCCCTTGCCCAGAGCGAGACACCTGATTCCTCGCCACTGCAAACCCCACAAATGGATGTTTGCACAAGTATCTAGATTGTACTTTCCTTCACTATATAAACACTCATTTTCACTAGATTAAGGTGGTTTCCTTCGATCTCTCTCTAATGTAATTCTAGTTCTATAGATTTTCTCTCTATCCTTATATTTCAATTACTATGATACTGACTTGAGCGTTTGAAGGATTCTTCCCAATTCTCCTAACTATCATCTTTTTCATGACCATTATTTCGATTTACCTAATTTATTTTTATAATGATAGTTGAAGTTCGTATATTAATACATTGTGAAATTTTGGATGGCTCAAATTTCCAAACAATATTCCTAAATCTTAAAAAGAAATAAATCTTTCTTGAAATAGGAGAATCTTATTTAAACAATAAATGTTTACTAGGAAAGGAAGTGAATTTCTATTACAAATAGAAAAAAATTTTAATTAAATATTTAATTAAAGAAGTATTGATTCAACTCGGAAATAGAACTATAAGAGGATTATATTTCCTATATATTGTAGAAATCTCACATTGCTTAGAAAACAATAGAAGTGAGCATATAAATATTAAATAAAGAGTCTCTAGTTCTCCAGTTGAGAGCATCTTATTTTCTAGGAGTTGAGATGTTTCTTTATAGCAACCTAGTAAAGAGAAATGTAGAAGAGAGATTAGATCAATCATATTTGGATTATTTAAGTAAATTAGATTTGAGAGATCAGAGAGCATTTTTCAATAGATCTTGTAATCTTCTTCTGCGATTTTCTTTTTTTATAAAGATTGTTCGTCATTGTCCTGTGGACATAGACATATTGCTAACCCATGTAAATCGTGTATCTTGCTATTATTATTCTAATTGTTTATTCTTTGGTTTAAAATTACCAATTTAGACTGGGTTAATTGTTTAGATTATTTGTAGGTTGTACTTAGTATTTTCTAAATTGAATTAATTGAAGTTTACTTTAAAGGCATCAATCAAGGATTTTAACCAGTGATATCAAAGCCTGGTCTCAGGCATGATTACTATTCATAATTACTGTTCATCTATACTATTTACGATCATTGTTTACGATGATACTGTTCATAGTATACTGTTTTAGTATTTAGCAAGATGGCTAAAAAAGAGAGTAATCACTATGTGAATGGCAATGATTTCTGTGTTCTTCGACTCAATAGAAGAAATAATTTTAGTAGATGACATATGACGGTAATGGATATTATGATTAATACTGATATAATAGATGTGATAGAAGGAGAACCAATATTAATTCTACCTGATTATGATACAGCAAAGTTCACTAAGATGGTAGGAAGACTTGTAGTACTATTCGTTTGTGTCTTGATGCTGTAGTTGCACATAATTATCTTGATGAAGCGAATGCGAAGTCTATTTAGGACAAGTTGGAGAAGACCTATCTCAGGAAGGATAAGATGCGTTTACTTTATATTTAGAAAAATCTCTTCATATTCAGGATTGAACCAGATAAACTCATGATTGATCATGCTATAAAATTTGAGTACTTGTTTTTAGAATGCAAAGATTTGGGGCGTCTTATGATACGATAATATCAAGTCTCTATTATTTTTGACATTATTATTACCTAAGTGGAAGGCATTAGTTAATACGTTTGATAGAAAATAAGATGGAGAAGTTAGTTGAAGTTTATTTTTTTGGCATTAACCCTAGAATTTCAACATACATATGGTATTATTGTATAATGGTTACATCATCAATCTTAATGAATAACATTAATTTTAAAATATACTCCTGCAATTATAATATGTTACATATGTTTGTAAGATGAGTGGTTTGTATAAAAAAATTTATAAATGTATTGTTCTTCATATTGTAACAACAAATAACTTAGGATCATTACATGCATGAAAAATGTATTTCAAACATTAATTTTATATTGTTGAAAGTACTTTTAAATAAAGATATACATATTTGTATCAAAGAAGATTTTTTATTTATGTTATACAAATAATTAATAGATGTTTAATTTCTTTTTCTTTTTCTTTTTTTGAGAAAAACTTTGAAATACCTTTTGAAAAAATTCTTTTAGATTTTTTTTTTTTATAGAATAATCTTTTACTGAAGATCACTTGGACAGTAACGGTACTCCTTATCGTCCTATATTGATCATGCATAATGCATTATTGCATTGAGTGGTAGGTTGAGAATATTCTTCACATTATTTCAAATAAATGATCAAGAAGTAATAATGATAAACCATAACATACTATTTAAAAACATTGAAATCACTTTTATTAATTTCTTTGTTTCGAGAAAGCAGTTTTACTTGGACTGGTTGGTAAATGTGACAAAACCTAATGAGTGGCTCTCACAAAATTTATGAAACCCAGCTCCTATGCACGTGCAATACGTGTCTCACGACCACAGTAAGTCAGGATCTAACACTGTTCACAACTGTTTGCTTTCATGCTTTGGATTGCATCCAATAGAGTTAAAATTTATGTATTTTTTAAAGAAAAAAAAAAAGTAGCTGAGAGGCTTAGAGAGAGTGTTCAAAGAAAGCTTATTGTCTTCTTGGTTGAGATGAGGGCAATTTGTAGTGGCGCGAAGCCTGATGGAGCTATTAAAAGCTGACACATGAGTGTTTGAGAGAGAGAGCAGTTACAGTTGAATTGGTCAAACTGGATGCAGGCTGCAGCAGCTTTTATCCTACCCACGTGCACCTCCTAATCTTCAACAAAGCGTGTTCAAGACTTGAAGGCTGAAGCTACAACCACAAGATAGCCCCCACCACCACACCTCTCTTTGATTCTTTTCCGATCAATTGGCCCTACCATCACCTGCTCTGCAATCATGCACACATGAATACATTACCAAAATATCAATGCTATTGCTACTCTCTCTCCCAGTATGGCTGACATGTGCATATATATATATATATATATATATATATATATATATATAGATACATGAACATCACATTGTTTAATTTTTCTTGGATTGTTGCTTGTATTGGGCCAACCACATTTTTTTTATTGATTCTAATGGCAGTCTCTTTGCGAGTTTGGGCCAAGCATGGATTTTAATGTACGGCTTCTGTGCATCAGTTTGACAATATCTAGTTATAGGCTTAACTGTGGCAGAGAACAGAAATATTAACAATGAAAAGGCCCTGAAAACATACAATACCAAGAGGGCTGAACTAAACTGGTTTGTCTTATAAATTCATCAGGACACGTGGGCCACTCTGGAGTCAGGCTTACAGGCAATTGCATAGCTCCTTAAGCAGCTTCAAATCTTCAATAAAGTTGAGTTACTCACAGATACACGCTTGAGGAAAACTTTCCTCTTCTTATTACTTTGACAGTCAATTGCCAAATTCTTCTATATGTATATTCATATGCTGTCAGTCTTTCCCTGCATATCAAGAAAAATGTCATTGCAAATCGTCAAGGTTTCACACAACCAAGTTCGCACGCATACTCTCTACCGCGACATGTTTGTGGGCTGGTCAGGCAGGCAGCAACGCTATATATCTACTTTCACATCCGCTTGCTTGCAATATTATTTTTGCTGAGGGAAGTGACATCCAATTAATAATCCATAGCGGTAAAGCCCATCCCTCTTTCTAGATGCATAATTTATTGCTGGACATATGGGGCTGAAAACATCTCCAGCCTCGCCGCATGGGGACAATATATATATGATTCTCGCCTGAAACTTGGTTAAATCAAGAAAACAATCTTTTTTTTTTTAAATTAATTTATAAGTTATTATGAATTTAATTTAATATTAAAATATTTCTAATTTTCTCTCCACTAAGTGTGTCTTAATTCTCTATTAATCCATTTATTTGATTCAATTAAGGTCACCTATTGGTTTTCATGAGTTACACCTTTAATAGAGAGGTGATTTTTAGCTTTTCATATGTTACTCCATATACCTATATATAGGAGTGAGAGGAGGGAGTCTCTAACCCAAACATTTGCTAATTCAACTATTCTATTGTGGTGCTTTTGCTCAAGGGTTAGAAGGCTTCAATCTTCATTGTTCTTGCTTCTTCAATTCTTGTTCTTGCTATGACTGATGGTTAGTTTTCCGTATTTTAATCTAACAGTTGATATCAGAGCCATTTTAATCATTCGCCTAGCATGTTTATGATTTTGATTGATGAAATTTATTTTTACATGAATATTTGTGTTTATAGTTTCATGCACAAATAAAAAAATGGTTTTGATTGATGGAATTTATTTTTGCATGATTATTTGTGTTTATAGTTTCATGCATAAATAAAAATTAAATGTATGTTAATAAGGAGGTTTGAACCCATGACCTCCATAAAGATGTTATCGGCTCTAACTAATTTGACTATGATATCTAGTATGTTCTTTTTAGTTTTGAACATCATTTATCTCAAACTGGATTACATGATTTGGGTCTTTTAGTTGTTGGACTATTGGGGATTGGACCTATTTGATACGCTTATGAGCCGTTTGAGCCTATATAAAGTTTTTAAGGTCCATAATTTATAATTTAGAGTAATATAGTATTTCATACATACTATTTTTCTTTATTGAAATTTTATGCATATTTATAGCTGAAGTATTGATTTCTTGCCAATTGTTGTGAGTAAAAATTGAAAAAAATACACAATAGGGAAGTTCTGTCTAAGGAGACTGGATTTTAAGAGGGACCTTCTGTGACCCCTCCAGCCTTTCCTGGGAACTGAAAATTTTGTCTAAGGAGACTAGATTGTTTGGTTGGGTTTTGTCTCCTCTAATCTTTCTTGGTAATTATTGATTGAGTACTATTCAATTATTCACTTCTTATGGCTTGAGATTTGTATGAAGATTGATATCTTGTAATTTATATACTTTTAATAATTAAGAAGTAGCCACAACATCTTTAATTATGATAAATTATATATTGAGTTTGTTTTTAAGATTACATATAGAATAAAAGATATGAAATTGTAATTAATTATGATTGCTATAATAATTTTATCCCACAGAAATTTTATTATGTCCTTCATGATTAATTAGGATAAAATAATAAATTATTTTCTTAATTTACCCACAGGAATTAAAAAAGGTATATAATTTGTTGGTTTTATCATACAGTTATACGAGTCATATTAGTATTAAAAGCTTAGCTCACAGGTAGTTTTTATGACATGTTGATTCATATTGTCTAAATATTGCTTACATTGGTAAGCATATTATATGGTTTTATTTGCCTCATTTTTTTAACATGAGCATATGTATTTAACTTATTTATAATTATTCAACATGTGATTTTATCTTATGATATGAATGATGTTTCCTATTTAAATGGTGATAATTATAAAGTGTGGAAGGACAAAGTTCTTCTACAATTAGGGTGCATGGACATTGATTATGCCATTCAAAAGGATGAACCACCGGTACCTTTAGAAACTAGTACTCCGGGCGAAATAGCCTTGTATGAATGCTGGGAGTGATCCAATTGCTTGAGCATGATGTTTATCAATACTCGCATTTCTGCTAGTATCTGTGATTTAATTCCTGAGTGTAAGAATGTCAGGGATATGCTGAAGGCTATTGACGAACAGTTTGAGTCTTCAAATAAGGTTTTTGCCAGCACTCTTATGGTAAAGTTATCATCAATGAAGCTCACCAATGTTAGTGGTGTGCGTGAGCACATCAAAAAGATGAGAGATATAGCGGCTCAACTAAAGTCTCTTGAAATTGAAATGTCCGAGTCTTTCCTATTGCATTTCATTTTGAACTATCTCCCATATCAGTATGGTCCTTTCAAGATTTCTTATAATACACATAAGGAAAAATGGTCAATTAATAAACTTTTGATCATATGTGTTTAAGAAGAATGGAGATTGATAATGGAGATGAGTGAAAGTGAACATATGGTGGTGCAAAGAAAGAATAAGAAACAAGTCAAAAAGAAGAATGAAAATGGTAAAATACCCATTCAGACTGAGAACAGGAAAGAATCTCAGTGTTTCTTTTGTAAAAAGAAGAGGCACATGAAGAAGGAATGTTCAAAGTATAAAATATGGTTTGACAAGAAAGATAATTCAATCTCACTTGTTTGTTATGAATCTAATATGGTTTTAGTTTCTCATAATACTTGGTGGATTGATTCTGGTTTTACAATCCATGTTTCCAATACCATGCAGGGTTTTCTAAACCAAAGGAAATCGATAGAGAGTGAATAATGTATCTATTCTGGAAACAAGATACGTTCTCATGTGAAGGCTGCTGAAACATGTAGATTGATTTTAGATTCTGGTTTTGTCTTAGTTTTGGAAAGGACTTTTTATATTTTAAATTTCTCTAGAAATTTGATTTCAGTTTCAAGACTTGTACCCTTGGGATATTCCTTTAAATTTTATTAAACTTCTTTTCAGTTGTTTTATAAATCTTCGGTCATTGAAAATGATACATTGCTTGATGGTATTTTTTGAATTAATTTACAAACAATGAATCGTATAGTGTTGCGCACGTTCAATACAGTTCTAGTATTAAAAGATGTGTTATAAATGAAAAATCCTCTATGTTATGGCATCGAAGATTAGGACAAATCTCTATAGAGAGAGTTAAAAGATTAGTAAAAGAAAGAGTACGTGATACTCTAGATGTAACTGACTTTAATACTTGTGTGGGTTGCATAAAGAGAAAGCAGAGCAATAAGTCAAAGAAAGGTGTCAAGAGGAGTTCAGACATATTAGATATCATACATACAAATATTTATAGTCCAGACATGAACTCTTATGGTCAGAAATATTTCATCTCATTTATAAATGATTACTCATGTTATATGTATCTCTATTTGCTTAATAACAAGAACGAAGCACTAGATGCTTTTAAAATCTTTAAAGTAGAAGTAGAGAAACAATGCGGTAAACAAATAAAGGTCGTGAGATCAGATAGAGATGGAGAGTATTATGGTAGGTACATTGAGGATGGACAAGCAGCTGGTCCATTTGCTCGTTTTCTTCAAGAGCATGAGATTATAGCTCAATACACTATCCCTAGTTTTCCAGACCAGAATAGTGTGGTAGAAAGAAGATATCATACTTTAATGGACATGGTGAGGAGTATGCTTAATAACTCCAAGCTTCCAAGATCCTTGTGGACTGAAGCTCTTAAGACGGCAGTGTATATATTAAATCAAGTATCAACTAAGGCTATTCCAACAATTCCATTCGAGTTATGGAAAGGATCGAAATCGAGTTTACGATATATACGCATTTGGGGATGCCCTACGAAAGTAAAAGTTTATAATCCACATAAAAAGAAATTGGACTTGAGGACCATAAGCGGGTATTTCATTGGTTATGCTTAAAGGTCTACGGGTTATAGATTTTACTGTCCATCACATAACACTAGGATAGTGGAATCAAGAAATGTAAAATTTCTTGAGAATGACTTGATCAGTGGAAGTGATCAATCTTGAAGCCTAATTTTTGAGAAAGATCATATAGAAAATACAACTCCTTCGAGTAGTCAACTGATTATGATCAATGACATCCATCAGGATAGGATGCATGTTGAATAACCAATCCCTCAGGTTCCACAGTTAGCTGATCATGATCTAGTTGAAGATCAAATACTTGTTGAACAGCCGGTTGCAGAATATGCACTTCAAGAGGATGTTAATGCAACATTAAGAAAATCAACTAGAATATGAAAATCAGCTATATCTAGTAACTATATAGTGTATCTATAAGAATCTGATTATAATTTTGGAGCCTACGATGACCCTCAAACATTTTCACAAGCAATGAATTGTAGTAAATCTGTGTTGTAGTATAACACCATAAAAGATGAGATATATTCTATGACACATAATGCAGTCAGGGATCTTGTTACATTGCCTGATAGGGTGAAGGCTATAGGGTGTAAATAAGTCTTTAAGACTAAGAAGGATTCATCACGTAATATTGAGTGATACAAGGCAAGACTTGTTGCTAAAGGATTCACTCAAAAGGATTGGATATATTACAGAGAGACCTTTTCTCCTGTTTCTAAAAAGGACTCTTTTCGTATAATTATGACATTAACTATCCATTTTAATTTAGAATTATATCAGATGGATGTGAAAACAATATTTTTCAATGGAGATCTAAAGGAAGATGTTTATATGAAACAACCTGAAGGATTCTCCTCTAGTGTTGGTGAGCACTTGGTTTGCAAACTTAAGAAATCTATATATAGGCTAAAACAAGCCTCCCGACAGTGGTATTTAAAATTTCATGAAGTTATCTCTTCATTCAGTTTTGTTGAGAATATCATGGATCAATGCATATATCATAAGGTTAGTGGGAATAAGATTTGTTTCCTTGTATTATATATAGATGATATTTTGCTTGCAACCAATGATTTAGGTTTATTATACGAGGTGAAACAATTTCTCTCTAAGAAATTTAATATGAAAGATATGGGTGAGGCGTCTTATGTCATTGGCATTAAGATCCATAGAGATAGAGGTTAAGGTATCTTGAGATTGTCTCAGGAGATATATATCAATAAGGTTCTTGAGCGATTTCGGATGAAAGATTGTTCATCAAGTGTAGCTCTGATAGTTAAGGGTGACAAGTTCAATTTGAACCAATGTCCCCACATGAGGTAGAAAGGGAACAAATGAAGAACATTCCATATGCTTTAGTTGTTGGAAGCCTTATGTATACTCAGGTTTGCACAAGACCTGATATTGCATACGCTGTGGGAATGCTAGGGAGATATCAAAGTAATCCTAGTTTATACCACTGGAAAGCTACAAAGAAGGTGATGAGATACCTTCAAGGAATAAAGGATTACATGCTATGTATAAACGAATAGACAACTTAGAGGTTGTTGGTTATTCCGATTCGGACTTTGCTAGATGTGTTGATTCACAAAAGTCAATATTAGGATACATCTTTATGCTTGCATGTGGCGCCATATCTTAGAGAAGTGCAAAAAAACTCTAGTTGCCACTTATACTATAGAGGCCTAGTTCGTTTCTTGTTTTGAGGTTACATTACAAGGTGTTTGGTTGAAGAGTTTCATATCTGGACTTAGAATCGTGGATTCTATTAGTAAGCCATTGAGAATTTATTGTGACAATTCTACTACTGTTTTCATGGCTAAAAATAACAAAAGTGAAAGTCGAAGTAAACACATTGACATTAAGTATTTAGCCGTCAAGGAATGTTAAGAAAAATTCAGTGATCATTGAACACAGTAGCACTGAATTGATGATAGCAGATCCTTTAATAAAAGGCATGCCACCTAAGGGATTTCAGGATCATGTAGCACATATGGGACTTGGTTTTTTTGTGTGATTTTTGTTGTTTTACAGTATTATATGGGTAGCACATATTTGTAATGAAATTCATAAATTTATATATATTTATTGTCTTCTCATTTGGGTGTACAGATTTAAGTTTCGAGAATGACAATTATACAGTAATATTTTGGGAATAAATATAAAAGTTTATTCATTATGTTCGGACTCCGAATGAGCATAGGGTTTATTCATACAGTTAAAAATACCTCATATAGACTTATCATTAGAGAAAGAAATTACATTGTGATACATGGAAGGTAATATTCGAATTCTTAGATGACTTACCGTCATGATTCATATTGTTTATTTCTTTAATTTTAAGTATAAGGAATCATGGATTGTACAGTAGTGGATATGACCGTACATGAGAGAAAATATATGGATCAAGTGGGAGAATATTAAAATTAATTCATAAGTTATTATGAATTTAATTTAATATTAAAGTGCTCCTAATTTTCTCTCCACTAAGTGTGTCTTAATTCTCCACTAATCCATTTATTGATTCAATTAAGGTCACCTATTGGTTTCTATGAGTTACACCTTTAATGGAGAGGTGACTTTTAGCTTTTCATAGGTTACTTCATGTACCTATATATAGGAGTGAGAAGAGGGAGTCCCTAACCTTAGCATTTCCTAATTCAACCATTCCATTATGGTGTTTTTGCTTAAAGGTTAGAAGGCTTCAATCTTCATTGTTCTTATTTCTTCAATTCTTATTCTTGCTATGGTTGGAGGTTAGTTTTCCATATTTAATCTAACATTTTTTTCCGAGACTGGATATTTTTGCTAACAAGATTTTTTAATACATAATCGCATTTGGCCTTAGTTTTCAATTCAAATTAATAAGTATTATTTGGACCTGGTTGGTTCTTTTGCAGGAACAATAAGCCATTCATATTATATTGTGCACGACTTGCAGGAATTTAAGTTGAAGTTAATTAAGTGGGAAATTTTTCGCATGTAGCTCACGTTACAAAGGATCACTTGTGTGGATGAGCCTTACACTTCAAACAGAAATATAAAAATTTTCTTCTGCTCTGCAATCCTCTTTGGAGCTACCTCTTTTATATAGAAGAAAAGAAAAGAAAAGAAATTAAAATAGAAAAACAAGAAGCTTTACTGGCTTTTCTTCGCTCTCCTTTTTGGTACTGAAGTAACTAAAGCTAGAAGACTAATTAATTAACAGAAAAAATTTATTGTCTTTTGAGTAAAACTAGAAATCCAGTTACCTTTAAATGGTTGTTGTCTCGTTATGATTGTTTCATCTCACTAGTTACAGGAATTCGATGATAGCTTTATTTGACTAATTTGTGGTACCAATATGGCCACGAGAAGATACAAAAGGCCACAAAATTTTTGTAATCAGTTCTCAGTTGCATTTTCCGAGTCTAAATCAAATACTATTCTGATGCTCACTGCAGTTCCAGAAATTATTCGTTCTGGACATTATCTTTTATATAAGAATCTAAAATGAAAATCAAATCAATATGTCGCCTGTAGAACATTACTTTATAGACAGTCGATGCCACTGAGAGAGGGTGCCGGAGATTGTCCTTGTCAATAGCAACCAAAACATAACACCAAACAGAACCAATTGAAAAGATAACGAAAAGGACTCGTTATTTTTGTCTTGAGCTTTCAAACGACGATCAAGAATGACCTCTCAGATGGGCTAAAAGTTGTTTTAATTTTTCTCAATCTAATCTTACCTAAGTTCGGTTAAATTCCTATTGGCCACATGCAAAATGCACATTACAGACAGCAAGAAAAGATGATCAAGCAAAAAGTTGCAACATCGATCAATCGTTTGTGCTGGATTTTCAACTCATTCCATTTACATATACATATGGTCAAGAATGTACAGTAGATGAAGACACCTTTCTCACGAATGTAATCAATCAACAAAAGCGTCCACACTCATGAAAAGAATATTATGCTAGCTCGGCCAAGAAAGAAGCTGTCCAAACTGGAGTTGTAGCAGTACTTCCAGAAAGCTTAGAATTTTTCTGTGACATTTAAAAGTAGAACGAGAGAACTTCAATAATGTAAAAGAAATCCATTATTTTCAATACTAGATACGCGGCATTCCTCACAAATGAAACGTGGCCACATTCT
>JANKKB010027702.1:0-11627 GCA_026225775.1 Bursera palmeri | reverse complement strand
ATTTCTTTAAAACTACTTTTAGCATAATTTCCATGTATGTTTGATTGCTCTATAGTATAGTTCTAAGGTAATTAAACTATTATATACTGGCTTAAAGTGTTTTCATTATATGTAGATGTAAATTTTCATTTACACATTTGTGTTTGTGTTATGTTTTCCTAGCATGCATGCATCTTATTTTTTCTTGTTGTATCTTTTATTTCTTATATATCTTGTGTAAGATTGTGAGATTTATGAAGTAAGACAAAATTTAGTTTTTACGGAGGTTATATTATTAACGTGGTTATAATTGCTGACTTATATTACAGTAATATGATCTCTTTTACGATTGTCAAATCTAGTACGCTTCTACCTTGCTATAATGCATTTGATGAATTTGAAGTTTCTTATGAGCATTGATAAGTGAACTAGTCAACTATTAACTGTAATATCTTTTATGTTGCTTCTTCCTCATGCACTAATCTTTCCTCTTTTTCTGCTTTTTTTTTAGGTGTGGCAATATCAATTGGGCAAAGCGAACAAAGTGTAATATATGCAACACCAACAAACCTGGTCACAATGAGGGTGGTGTGAGGTATATATCGTTATTATTGTTTTTACTTTTTAATATAAGATCTAGGTGCTGATTAGTAAAGTCTCTTTGCTATTGTTCATTTGTAATTTTGGTCCTTGCTGGTTATATATTTATTTTAATTTTTGTTATTTAATCTTTTATAAGATAAAGGAATTCACTGTTAAATAGTGTTTTGCAAGTACGTAGAAATTTCCCTAGTTCTTTTTTACTGTTTTGGTATGCTTGCATGATTTTCACCTCCCAGCTTCTCGGCAGAAGAGTATTTTGTGATTATAAAAGGGAGCTGCAATCTAGAAACTTTTGCTTGTTCTGTGCTTTGATTGTTATCAGAAGAAAACCTTAAACCTCGTTTCACTGTAGCTAGAGATTTGATGATTGGTAACTGTTACTGGTTTATTTGTTGTATTCTTTGGAGCTACACTTGTACGTTGCCCCTACAGAAGTTTAACCTATTATATTGTAAAGAATTAGAGTAAATGAGCTTGGATATGGATTCTTGGAATGCATATTTGGCAACAAAATTAGAGACATGGTCCTTTTCGAATTGTGCTCTTTCTGTTATAAGTAAATGGGTAATAAGTTTCATCTTTAACATACCAGTTCCTTTATTAGCCTTCCTTTAATATCTTTAATGATTATCAAGCTTTTGTCATGATTGCAGTACTGATGAGCTTTGTTTTAACTTGGTATCAGATTATGATGCAAATTAAAAAAATTTGGAAAAAATTGGAATTTGTTAAGAACATATGTAGTGAAGCTATTCTATAACATGTAGTAGCATTGTAGGGTGCATGAGAACATTTTATGTGCAATTTATGGGGATTATCCTGAGCTTTGTTATGGTGATTTGTGCTCGTAGTAATATCATCATGGTTTATTACTATCTTATAAAGCCGGAAATCATGTACAATCTCTGGTGTTATCCTGAGTACAACCTATGTTCATGGATGGTGGCAGACTGCTTTTATTCTTATTTTTATCCTAAAAGTTAGTTTCTTGGCACCAGAAAAAAAAAAGGGATGAAGATATGGAATTTGTTTTACAGAATATTTTCTTTAATCTTTATGCCATTTGAATGGATCAAATATTGTTTGAGGGTGACATATATATATGTTTTCTGAAAATATCATTCTTCTAGTTGTAGTCTCCATGAGGGAGTTAGAATTTTTTTCTGTATTCTCAGCTAGTCTAGGTCACTCTTCGTGGTGAGTGTGAAGATGCAGCTCTCCTAACCATGGTAATGGATGTCAATCCAGATGCATGAAATGAGGCATTGGCCAATGTGTAGCACTTATATTTTTACCTATTTTGATTACCACCATATGATATTAATATGTAGATTTAAACTGAGATATGTACCTAATCTCTTTTCTTTTATTTATTATTGTTATTTTTTATCACAATGTAGAAAGTCATAGATTGGCTCCTGCAAACAGATATAACACATCAAGAGACTAACAACATAAACAGAAAGATAGTAGTTTTTGTGCCCTTGCCTGTCCATTCCATATAGGAAAATGTGTAAAACTTAAAAGTGAATAAAAATGGTGGCCATTTAAAATTTAGTAATTCATGTTATGTCTTCTGTAAAATCTTTCCCCCTTCTAATAAATTACCTCATCACATTTTAAGATTAATTGCAATCTTTTTATTTTACTTTTTTATTCCAGGAAAGCAGCTATTGCATATGCATTTTTATGTACTTTCGGTTATGAATAATGATAATAAATTAAATTTCTTCTTTTTTGCAACTATGGTTATATTTTCCATTTGTATTTTTGAGTATCTCTTCAGAGTAAGACTGATAATTGTTATAAAAAAAATCTAAGCTTCTTATAGCTATTGTATTACTAAAATATATGTGTTTCTATTGCTGAACAGAGGAGGACGTGCTGGTGGTTACAAAGAACTCGATGAAGAGGAAATAGAGGAAACCAGGCGACGCCGGCGTGAGGCTGAAGAGGTAATATTTACGTCACTATCTGTTCTTGAAGATGCATAACATATGCTGGATTAAGAGTTTTTATGATCTATTTTCAGGATGATGGTGAGATGTATGATGAGTTTGGCAATCTCAAAAAAAAGTTCCGTGCTAAAACCCAACAAGCTGAAGCTGGACGGCTTCCAGGTGCTGGACGTGCAGGATGGGAGGTTGAGGAACTAGGTATTTTCAGTATTGTTGAACTAAATTGTTAAGTATCTTTATTTACATTTTAGGCATCAAAGTTATAAGAAAATTTAACTTGCGAACCAAGTAGTTTTGGCTCCTCTTCTCAAGGTTACACTTCTTAGCACTGCTCAGTGGTAGTATCTAACAAAGTGATGGTTTCATCTGTTCTAACAGTGATTTAACTGGGGTCCATTACATTAAAGAATTATTGCTAGTAGAGTTCTTGTTTTGCCTTTGTCATACTCTGGAAAAAGTTAGCTTCAATAATTATTTGAACTTTTCTTCTACTTTGAAGTATGACGTAGGTAAAAATAAATTTAAGAGGTAAAGTCAAGTAGTTAGGTGTTTGCTTGTAAGAGTTTAATAGGTAAAATCAAGTATATCTTTGTTAGTATTGGCTAAGAGTTTTGTGGATGTTTAATTTTGTTCAAGAGTAACTAGCAATGACATCTGTTAGCATCCTAATGATAATTATTCTTGTCTATACTAATTGGATTGGCTTTTTCAGAGGAAGTAATTTGCTTGTTTAATAAAGTTAATTACTATGCAGGTGTTGTTGATAAAGAAGGGCGAGAGAGAAGCAGAGATAGAGGGAGGGAAAGGGATGACAGGGAAAGCAGCAAGAACAGGGAATATGATAGGGAGAGGCGCCGAAGTCGAAGCAGAGAGAGGGATAGGGGGAAAGATAGAGACCGAGATTATGACTATGATCGCGACAGAGAATATGGTCGAGACAGGGACCGTGATCGAGACAGAAGGTATCGTCACTGAGTTCAGAAGGATATTTATGTGGGTCCTGTAATCTTTGTCTTGGGATAGAAGTGGTAAATTTGACCTCATTTCTTGAGCTATCTTCAGTTCATCTTTATGGTGTATTTTCGTGGAAGTGTGTTCTGCGCTGTGATTTGATTTTTCTCGGAACGTGTACTGCTTGGATCAATTAGGGGAAGGGGTTGCTTGGTCGGAGAGCATACATGTGAACGTTTTAAACTAACTTAATTCTCACTCTACTTTAAATTTTGATATCTAAGAGTTGTTTTGAGCCATTTTCAGCTTTGGTTTCAATTTGTTATGTAGCCCTGGAAGTAATTCAGACTTCATGTTCCTTGAAACATACACAGAGCGTTTCAAAACTAACTTGATATCTTCCCTCTGAATTTCGACTTCCAGAGGGTTGCTCTGAGTTATCTTCCCTCTGATATCTTCCCTCTGGCATGGCGTCAAAGATGATGTAGAAACATGCATGATAACGATTCGTAGTATCATGGGATTGAATAATCTTACACATAAAAATTTGTATGTAACTTTTTATGTATAATTGGATGTGTAATAACATTAATGGAGTGAATAGAACGTCAGCCCAATAAACATGGATGATGTGACAATAAAAGAATATGACGTATCAAGTTGTTTACAAAGATTTTATGTGTAGTGGTATTGCGTCAGCTCAGCTTTGCAGTCTGCCAGTCTCGAGTCTGCTCAAACTCCACAAGAAAGACCCACAATAACCACGAAAAAAGAGCTCTCTCACCGTCAGTTTCTTGGGTAATTTGTGTCTGCAGACTGCAATCAAAAGAAAAGCAATGGGCATATTGGGCTTCGAAATTGTGATAAATAATTTCCAACAGCAGAGAAAGCTTACTATTCCTGATACTGTATTCCCTCACCTTATACAGGATACACTTTCACTTATCATGTGATCCTTTGCGCCTCCTAGTCTTACTCTCAGAGCCCGTCTAATTTGTTTAAAAATCGGATCAAAATTTACCTGCATATGGTGTTTCTTATGGGATGGAGAGGTGCTCAGGCTCAAAAACAAATGCTGGCATTCTCACGATTTTTTACTTTCATTTCCTGTGAATCCAATTTTCAAATGATAAATCCACTTTTAGTACTTCTGTCCAATTGAAAATATACATATATATTTCACGAAACAAAAAAAATTCAAGATCTGCAGATTTTATTGGACCGACTCATTTAGGTGGATTAACACTGCGTGATTCATACCTTCACACGTACATCTAACAAACAATGAATAATTCTGTCAGATAATGGTGGATACGGATCACATAATGGGTCGCAATTCCAAATATTTGCCAGCCTTTGTGCTTTCGCTTCACAATTTGTTTGGCAGTGAACATATGTCTTGCCAATTCTTAGACCCCATTGTACAGGAAAGAAGCCAGTGATTTGGTTTGTTTTATTTCCATGTGAAATGGGAAAAGAGAAAAATTCTTCAAACGCATTAGCTTCCAACAGAAAGTGACAAAAGCAATCAGTCACAACCAAATCCCATCAAAGCTGACTTCCCCCTTTCTCAATAAGAAAACTGTCCCCCATTGTGAAAGCTAAGTTTTTGTCTTTTAACATRTCTTCTAATTGGATTTGAGTTCTAATGGAGTGCTTTTGTCTTCAATATGAATGATGAGTGTTTTCATGTCACTACCAACAGCATTTGTTCTTCATAAACGCCAATGGCAGGTTGCTCCAAGCAGAAAATGGTTTCATTTGCTATTATATTATAACAAGTAAGCAAACAAGCATGGTGATTGTACATAACTTATCACCCTTTTGCAAAATTTAATTAATTAATTGATGTTTTGGAAAGTCTTTGGGTTTAGGTCAAACATCCATTTATTAATTTTAATTAAGTCTTGTTATGCCTAGAGCATCTGATACTCTCCGAATAACAATGTGCAGCTTAATTGATTTATTATTGATCTCATATATTCTAAAGGCTAATTTTAATGGAAACCCTAGGATTTAATGACGTACAAAAACCCCTTGAGATTTACATAAAACATTACCGAATCCCTTATCATCCATTTCAGCCCCTTGAAACCAACCATCTAAGAGATTTTATGAAGATTTATGAAAACTTTTGTTGAGTTTATGATCATTATAGAACCTTGTCGACCGCTAACTTTTACAGGTTTTCTTAACAATAAAGAGTTTTACGATAATTTCGTCATATCTAGATGGTCAGTAATTCTTTATAATATATTTTCTTATAATGATTTTAAAAAACATTTGGAGGGTATATGATCGTCACAAAACCTGTAAAACGTCAAAGTTTATAATGAACTTTTCAACAATAGAGAGTTTTGTGATAATTTCGAGATATATAGATGATCAGTGAATGCTCTATCAAACCCAAGGGGGTTGAATAGAAGTTAGTGTATTAAAAAAATAGTAAAAAGTGATTTGGTCAAGAAGCCCCACGAGTGCCAACGGTAATGCATGCAACTGAACGGTGGATATAAAAATGAAAAAGACATGTTATTGGCAGTGTCTTAGGGCGGCATCACATTCACATTTCACATTTGTTAAATCATGTCAAAATTTCAACCTTAAAAGAGTCTTTTGGGCGGCACCATGTTCTTTGAATTCTCCTTCAATCATCTCGGGCCCTTCTTCCACATGACATGTGCTTCTTTGAAGCACATGCTTCCTGCTCTCTTCTCCCCCTTTTTTTGTTTCTTTGGCCTCAAGATTTTTGACTAACTGTTCCTCATAACAACTATTTCAAGATTCCTATAATAGATCTGTTACTATTTATCATATTTTAAGATGGTGTATCTTCTCTTCAAATGTAATAAAAAGTGAAAAAAGTTTGTTTAGAACATTAAAACGAGATTGAATTAGTCCCAATTACTTTTCAAGATGGTGTCGAATAACAAAAGAGATAATGAACAAAGAAAAATGTCCTATAACTTTGGAAGAACGTAGAAGATGAGGTAGAATACGAAAGGAGATTAATGAAAGAAGACAAATATTGAATAGCTTCGAAAGAAAGAATCTATTGGAAGAAAATCTCATGTGCGATACCGTCGAGTAAAAAATCAAACTTTGTTTTACTTAAGCACTAACATGTAATTGACATGATATATCACCATGATAAATCATTTAAGATGAAAATTTCAAATTCCGTTTAGGATTAGGTACTATTGTTAAAGAGTAGGTTATATGTCAACTATTGAGGTAAACAATTTTTGTAAAAGAAGAATATATATAAGAATATTGGTTGTTGGTACAAAGTATTATAATGCATCCATGGTCAGCAATAAAGGGTTTGTGAATGCGGAACCTTTTTCTGCAGCAACCTGAAAAACAAATGTAGGGAGGAATCTTTCGATCTTGAATATTAAATAAGATTAGTTATAAACAGTTGCTGCTGACAATTATTACAAGAAAATCTTGGGCATTATGGCTCATGTGGCTTTCCTCAATGCGTATTTATTATTTAATCAATGCAATCATACATCAAAAATCAAACTTCAACAAAGGCTAAAGTGTTTGTGCAGGTGATGATCATTGGGGATCCAGCCGCAGCCATCACCCATGTGTTCAATTCCCTTTTCAAACTTTCCTTGAACAATAATAACATGCTTCACGAAACTTACTATTCTCAGCAGAACTTGTAGAGTAATAGAAAAAGTTTCTTATACCTCCATTGGTATTATATTGCATGTATCATACCTCCATTGGTTTGCTTTTGAATAGACCAAAATCGACAAAAATTGAACCGTGCACACCCCTAATTGACACAAAAGAGCTCTAAACTTCCATGTCAACATTCGGTGTCACTAGTCAGCCCTGGTTTTTATCTGGTGAGTAGTCATATATGATTTAAGTACATTGGAATCAAAAATGGTGGCAAAAGGATGCGTTTTCCTAAAATCCAAAGCCAGTACTATTGCATATAGCAGGAGAAGTCAAATATGAAATGGAGTTAGGTTTGGATTCATTCTTTTTATCATTTTCCCACTTTCCATTGCAATGCCTTTTTGTGTTGAATTCAATTACTTATTTTACTATATCTGTGCAGACTTAGTCTCTTTTAGACAATTTCAGAGTGAAATGCTCTGCTTGTGACAACTGTCGTGATTTGGTTAGTTTCCTCTTGTTTTCTTCTCCTTGTGCTCTTTGTCCACACACTTCAAGAGTCCTTATAAACATGGTTACCACCCATTCATTCCTGCCCTGCACTCAATTTCTCCTCACACAGCTACACTACCTTGGTAACTAATGATCGACTCAACCAAAAACCCACCTCTCCTTCAACATTTTGGACAACTTTTGAGCCACCCAGATGAGATTTCTAGACTAAAACGTGGCGATCACCAAAGTGGGGTGATCATGGAAGAATGCCAACTTCCATTCATAGACCTCAGTGGCCTAAACAGTCATAATGAGAAGGAAAGGGCAGCCTGCGCTGCAGCTATTTGTAGAGCATCGTCAGAATGGGGATTCTTCCAAGTACTAAACCATGGTATCAGCCCTGAGCTACTCAAGAAGATGAGGAGAGAGCAAAAGTTTCTGTTTCAATCATCCTTTGAAAAGAAAACAACATGTGGGCTTCTCAACAATTCTTACAGGTGGGGCTCACCAACAGCTACTAGTCCCAAGCAGTTCAGCTGGTCTGAAGCTTTTCATATTCCTCTGACTAAAGTTTCAGAACAAGCCTGCTATGGAGAGTTCATCTCCCTTAGGTAATGACATAACATTAACATACTCATTTACAATGGAACAAAACACTAGCTAATGTGCTGTCTCTTAGTAGTTTAATTGTGCTTTTGCCATACCAAACACAAGCTAATGGTGCCTACTTGTTGTATCAATAGGGAAGTGATGACAGAATTTGCAGCAGCAATGTCAAATCTAGCAAGGTTACTTGCAAGGATTCTGGCAGAGAATCTGAGCCAGAAAAGGGAATTGATTGGTGATATTTGTGATGAAAGCACGTGCTTTCTTCGGTTGAATCGCTATCCGGTCTGTCCCATATCTCCTGAGATTTTCGGATTAGTCCCCCACACTGACAGTGATTTCTTGACAATCCTTTGCCAAGATGAAGTTGGTGGACTTCAACTCATGAAGGATTCGAAATGGGTGGCGGTGAAACCTAATCAAGATGCTCTGATTGTCAACATTGGTGATCTTTTCCAGGTATAATTTTCCTTAAAAGTTTTTTATTCGGATAACCTCTTTGATTCTTTCCAGCGCTGCTTTATTGAAAATGTCTTTCCAACCACTTTCTCAATCAAACTAGACTCTAGTCTATTTAAGAGTCTAGAGTCTGACTTAACTAATCCTACCCTATTCGACATATTCTCTTTATCTCATAGTTTATTAGATATAAACAAGCAAAATTTAAAATGATTTTACTATTATACCTCTTCAATAGCTCATTAGATTTAAGGTCTAGCACGATCTAGTACAGTCTAACATTGTCTAGTTTATGAGACTATATATTAGATTTATAAGTCATTAACAATAAACTACATAATCTAGCTTGATCTAGTATAGTTTAATCAAGTCATCTGTTATAGTAAGAATATTATCAAATTTAGTTGTTTTATCTAAAATTTTAGCAGTGATTGTTTATGCCAACTAACTTATCAAAAAGACTAGTTTTGTCCTTCATCAATAGTATTCTGCCATTTCATGTTTGTCCATCATGCCAGAAGTCAAAGCAACTCTTTTTTTTTTTTTTAATATAAATATAAAAAGTCTTGTTCTTTAATACTTTTATTTATTTATTAGTTATATATTTATTATACCTACCTTCTGGTGCTGCAGGCATGGAGCAATGATGTTTACAAGAGCGTGGAGCACAAGGTGATGGCTAATGGCAAGATGGAAAGATATTCAATAGCTTACTTTCTCTGCCCCTCTTACGATACTTTGATTGGAAGTTGCAGAGAACCTTCTGTTTATAGAAACTTCACCTTTGGAGAGTTCAGGAAACAAGTTCAGGAAGATGTAAAGAAAACAGGGAAGAAAGTGGGCCTTCCAAGATTCTTACTATAAGAAGAGAAAAGAAGCGAATGGATTCTGAGCATAAAAGGAGTTAAACCCCATATTCAAAGCCAACTCAGCACTTAAAAAAGAAATGAAATTCAAGGCAAAGACTAGGGGACTTCGAATCCTCAACCGTAACCACCATCAGTACCGTATACTTCCATATTTGTGCACCATTTGTACTTTACAGACACCCAAAATCATTAAGAGAGAAAATACTATAACACAAATCACATATAACCAATGATATTGCTTACATTGTACTTATGAGAATAATATTATTTTGAGTCCAAGTGAGTATTCATTTATAAATTTTGTGTTTTTGTTTTTAAAATGATTCGATGGTTTAAATTTTGAAAAAGATATGTGATTGATATTGATTTAAATGTATCGGAGGATGTGCATAACAAGAAAATGTTTTTGGAAAACTTAAAAGACAGAGGATCAAACATTTTGGTGTAATTCTAGGAGACAGATTAATAATAACTAATGACAATTACTTGTACTTCTCATCCTTGTTTTTTTTTTTTGGAGGTTACCTAAACCTGAGAATTGATGAGAAAATAAATTACCCAACAAAGAAATTACTGGCAACCAATATAACAAAAAACAAGATAAACTGATCTTCTATGCAAACAAAGATGCTAGCAGGGAAGAATAACCCAAAGAAGTAAAGAAATAGTAAGTTAAAATAAAGACCAAAATTTTTAAATTCTAAGCAACAAGATGAAACTTCATTCTGTATAACATTGATTAGAAAGAAATCTCACCTCCAGGCTCCAAGAAGTGGAAATATTGTTATCATCTTGAGGAAAACACTTACTGACATACAAGAGATAATCTACACCAGATTTTCCAATGAATTGAGAGGAGGCTTAGAAGTTTAATTCCAAATTTTAGAGGATAACAACATTGAGTTAAATATATGGAAAAAAGAAGAAGAAGAAGAAGAAGAAGAAGAGTGAACCGGTTAAATTGGCAAACAATATAGATTTAATTTTTATTGTGGAAACTTAGTCTAAACATAGAAGTCAAGATGGCAGCAGAATAGAGGATATCCTAAGACAGGCTTTCATCCTTTGATAGCTGTAACACTAAAAACAAGGTTTTAGGACAAATCCTGACCTTTCCAAAGTCAATGGCAGTAGCTTGGTGGGAAGCTTGCTCTGCAGCTGACAGTAAGTTGGTGACAAACCATAAATAAAGAAATTTGCAGGGCAGCTACCACATATGCAAATTGTTATCTATCAAGTAAGAGAAAAATAAAAAGCTTGGGGAAAAGCCCCTTGAATCTGACCAGAAAGATCTTATAAGATTTCACGATAATTCTGGTGCATTTCACATATTTATGGTATGGTTAATGCAAACAAGAGAGAAATTATGCAAGCATGGGGGGTTATGTTTACTTATGCTTTATAGCTTATGTACAGAGAGACATAACGAGACTGCAGATTCTTTTTCATCCCCGTGCAATAAAGTAGATACCGGGTTGAGATTATGAGCCCAACTAATGACGCTAACATTAGAAGCTGGAAATGGATAATAGCCTTCAATAGTAAATTTTTCTCTGTTTAGAAAAACATTGTCAAGACAGATTTGTCTATGTAATCATGTAATCTGCTATCTCTCTTAGAGCTCCCCCGTACACAATCTTTAAGGTGCTCATCATATCCAAGTACAAATTTTCTTTGACGAGGTTAGGAAAATTCAGAGTCTTCAGATCCTAATAGAACCACATCAAGGTTCCCAAACGTCACTTTGTTAATCAAATTCAATCATGCATTAGGTTTAAGCAAAATGCAGATAGAATGGATCCTACGCATCACCAAACAAAGAGGCAAAAGAGGCAACTTGAATGATTAATTAGACGACATTCCACATAATGCGGGAATGACATATGGCTTTGGAATGAACAACATCCCAGTCAGTCAAGTAGAGACCTCTATTTAAAAGAAAACTACACATGCTTGAAAGTCCCTAAGATGTTATAGCTCCTTAGTCAGCAGACACATGTGACAGCTAAGTAAAACCTTTTGAGTCTTTGATTCATTTTTCCACAAGGCAGGAAAACACTGATTTGGT
>JANKKB010027701.1:0-11627 GCA_026225775.1 Bursera palmeri | reverse complement strand
TGAAGATCAAAGATAAAACTTATGACATTTGTTTTGAGAAATCTTTTCAATGAAGAACAAAGATGATTTATTCTTATAATTTATCAAAAATCGATAATATATCAACATGAAAATATTATAGTAAAAGATGAACTCATAAAACAAATACTTCTAGTACGATTATATTCTAACAAATTGCACATAAAAAAGCGTGACTGAATTTATATGAAATTAAAGATCATAACCTCTAGATTATCATAACAATAAAGATGAACAAAGATTTTTCTCAAAAACAAAATTATAACTCTAAAACACTTTTATAGGAATTAAAGAAGGAAAACATAAAAACTACACAATCAAGCTCCTCTCTAGCCTTACTCTAATCTAGCCTAGCTTACAAATCATTCTCACCAATTCTAGAGATAAAGAATGAGAGAGGAATGTAAGAGAACTCTCAAATTTTAGGATGCTTAATAATGAATTCAAAGGTCTCATTTTATAGGTAAATGAGAGAGGGCATTAAAGGAATTTTATATAATAATTCATTTATTGCCACCTGCTACTCTATCATATTGTAACCACCTTTTGATCTATTTGTACTCCAAATTTAGTTAAGTTTCTTACATGAAAATTGTAGATAATTCTATTATCTTTCCATAGCCTCTTGAATCGTTCTATTTGGATATGTAGTTATGGAGAAATGGCCAAATTATAGTAGCTATGTCAATTATTGCACACCAACCACTCCATCAATTTGCAAGGAATTTTGAAACTCTTTGACCACCAAATTTGATAAAATGGTAAAGTAGCCAGTTGTAGATAATAGAATAAGCTTTCCACAGCCGTAAGAATCAAGCCATTTGGACTTATATTCATTAAGATATGGTCTCAGATGTCTATATATGTTAGGCTGTGATTCATTTTCGGCCACCTACCACTCAATCAAATTACAACAACTTTTTGATCAACTTTCACTCGTAATTTAAGAAAGTGTCCAACAGACAAGTTGTAGATAATTATCTTACATTTTCAGATTATCTTGAATCATGTCATTTAGAGTTTTGGTTAGGTAGCAGTGGCCCCAGAACGTCTCAAATTCTAGGTTCTATTGTAACCCAATTTCGACCCATTAGACATTGGATTTGAGTTTTAAGTTGTTCTTCAAGTTTGTGAAAAAATCTGTTAAATTTCTATAGGTATAAGATTCAAACCAAATGGGCTTTTGGATTGAAAGTTATGCTCATTTTACTTGGCCTATATCAAAGTAACCAAAAATGAAAATTTATAACTATAATTCTTTTAAGCTCAATACAATGAAAATGCTTACATTAATAACACTTAAAGTGTAAAAATAATGATTTAAATTCTTAATAAATATACACTTTTAAGTGCTAATCATCCCTTCACATATAGTCTGGTTAACTAATCACATACACACTACCTATAATCCATACCGTACACCCGATCCACACACCATACACGATCACATACATATCTCACGCATCTCCTCATCCTATCACATACAATCACATATATATAGCTCGTGTGTCATATGTCCCATCACAAATGTTCACATACATACTGTCCATACTCTAATGAGCCTATCACATACCCGTTTATCACTACTATTTTCCTATAATCCATACCGGTCTCGTGCCCTGACTACTTAATCATACGCGTACTATCTGATTCCATGATTAATCACCCATTTCTATAAATCCTTATACGCGCATATAGCACATACAACCCCTAATAGTTTAAGACATTTAATAGCACCCTAAAAGAAAAATATCAGTTTAACCCCTGGTATTGGTTTTACATGATTTTCGTTTCGTGACTCCGAGGACACGATCGAAACCCCCAAGAACTATGGTCGGTATCGAGGTAGGAGTTTCGTACTATACTTTTATATTTCATTTGATATGCATGCAGATTTAAATTAATAATGTGGCATAGGAAATAGAAACTATATGTGATTAACCAAGTAGGGGTAGAGTCATTAACATGAAGATTCTTAGGGGTCTTGGTGATAAAATACAAGGTAGGGGTGCATTTACCAACCAGGAGATTTACAGGATTTACAGAGGTGTAACTGTTAAGCGTGCAAGTGCTAAAACCTGAAGCTGTAGGACCGACTGAATTAACCCCAATAGGCTTCGTTCACAGCAAACTCTAGCAAGGCGATCGACGATCGAGAACGACGATTGGAGGGTACCACCGTGATCATTTGGTTGAGATGATTTTGATGGTGCCAGTGGGGAGGCGAGGTGACATCTGAATCTGCAGGTGGCTAACGCAGGTGGTGGAGCTTTCATGGTAGATTGTTGGTGATACAAGCCTCGGAAGATCGATTGAAGATAAGGGTTATGCTTGTTTGGCTGAGATGAAGGGATTTGGGTGGCCGAAGGATGGGGTCGACGAATGTTCACAACTAGATCTATGGTGATCCAGGTGACGACAAGGAAAATGGCCATCGGGGTTGTGCTCGTCGGGTGAGATGGTTCCAATGCCACCGGCCACAGTGACTGATTTTCTGGTTGGTGTTTTTTAAATGTTTTGGGCAACTCTGATGTGATTTTCTGATTGGTTTTTTTGGGGGTCCAATGCAATTTTTTAAACTTTAAAATTCGAGAATCTCGTATCAGTACCACAGCGTGGCGCAGACTTTCTGCCATCTACGTCACAACTCAATTTCCATCTGCGTCGTGGTGTAAACTCTCTAACTAAACCACTCCCATTTTCCTTTACTACACCTCGGCGTGGTTCCTCTCACATTGCGGCGTGGTTTCTCTACCTTGGCTCCCATTTTATGAATTCATCCAAAAAATCCTTTTGTACATATAATCTTATCTAAATATGTACGCGCATAACATAAAAAAGTATATGTCATCCAATACGTGTTGAATACGTCTAATTTCACTATTCCAAATTCTGAAATCTTTTACCTATACCTTCATAACACTGTTTCAAAAAATTTGGGTCAACACATGGAAGAACTTTGTTACTTTACCCAAATGTTGGGGGTGTCTATGTATTTATCCTATAATTCTTCATGTCATGTATTGCTATTAAGTTGAATTATTTTTAATAATAAATTTGTTGATAATTATAGCTTGATGATTGGGTATTGTGTCGATTATAAAACAAGAAAGGTGATGCATATTGCATTAAGTCTTCCCATCTGTATGAGCCTCGAAGATCAATGCTTAATCTTTCAAATCCAGATTGGTAACGAATCCTAAATTCATCATTGGCATGCAATGAAATCCACTTAAAAGTTAACCAATTGGATTGCATAGTCTTCTAAATGAGAATTCTTTTTTGTACTTAAGTATTGTAATTTATTATGGTGTTGTTTTTTGTATTTTCTTTTGTATCCATTTTGTTGTAATTTGATGTAATTTTATTTGTATCTTGGTTGTATTTTGTTGAAATCATTTCATTCATAATTGTCCAGTATTGTGTCAAAGTTGTATTTGTAAAATGTCGAAGACAAGTTTCATGTAACATTTCTGTTTTTTTGTCACCGCCACGTTGTAGAAGCAATGACACCATTGCTGCATAGCCATCCTAAGTTAGGAACTCGATGCCACAGTGTTGATCCATCCATGCTGCAATGCCATCTTTCTATCTAGTTGACCGTTCCTCACTTTTGTTCTTGTTTTAATTTGCTTGTACTAGTTATTTGAGTGGGTAATTTTATCATTCCACTCCTTTTGTAAGGCCTTCCTATATAACGGCCACTTTCACTTATATTTAGGAGCTTTTGATGAAATGAAAATTTGAAAACACTTATGTGTGTTGTTAAGAGAGTTCTCTCAAATCTATTTTCTTTATCCATTTTCCAAGCCAAGGAAATTGGTGGTGGATCTAGTTCAAGTTAGTGGACTTAGTCCTTTATGCTTGAATCCATCTTGGCAACCAATTATCTAGTAAGTTATAAGTTTATTTCTTCTTGAGTTGAACTTCTTGTTGTTATGATTGTCTAAGTAGATTATGTTGTTTGTTGAAGAAGTTATCAAGTTTTTTTTATTGTTGTTCGAAGTGTTATGTGTGTTGTTTATGATGAAATGTAGACTGGAAGTTGAATATTATTCTTGTTTGTGAAGTTGTGTTGAAGAGCTTAATTGTTTTTATGAAGGATTTTGTTGTTATGAATGCATAGTTAAATGACCTTCAATTGGAGTTGTATGTTAGTATGTTTGAAGAGGAGTTGTATTGTGTTATTTTAGTGTTAAATTAGAGTGATTTGGGAGGGTCAAAGGGGAATCCCAAATTTGATTTTTAAGGGGTAGAAATCTCACTCCATTTATGTTGGAATCCATGTTCAAAATGGATCATTTGGTATTAGAGCCTAGGTTGGAGATATTAGAGTGAATATTTGGAGTCTTTGCATGTTTTTAATAAGAGTTGCATGAAAATTTTGGAGCTTCAACAATGGTGATTTTCGAATTTGCATATGGGAGGAAAATGATGAATAGTTTTATCTTAAGTGAGCTCGAGTGTGCAATCTCCCTTCCACCAAACCTTTCCACTTGGCATCTTCCATCTTTTGCCATATCATAAAAATTCACCAACCCACCTTATCCCTTCACCAACCCAAGACACGTCATCTAGCCACCTCACCTTGCCACCGCACCCCATTAAACCACTTCATTGACTTAAATCTCTACCCATCCAACTAGATCCTATTCTCATTTGGTTAGTATCATCCATTCTAACCAAACCTTGTTCACCTAGTTAGTTACTAGTCCGATAAACACTATACTCATAAACCCTATTTACATAAATACTATTTTCGTAAACATTATACCTGTAATCCCTATTACCCAAACATTATTCCCAAAAATACTATTCCCAAACTCACTATTTACCTTCAAAAATACTATTTACAAAAACCAAATCTTAGCCAAATTTCACCTCCATTATGACCCATACCCTAAAAACCAACATGCCTTACCAAAGCCAACCCACCCGAACACCATAAACATATTTCCGACCCATAATCCAAATACAAAATTTTGAAAAGGAAGAAGTGAGTGTAGTTAGCACCTCGAGAGATGAAATTGTTTATACTATAAGGTCTAGACATGAAAGAATATCGGGTAGGCATACTAGAAATGATGATAGAGGTTTGAGAGATGAGATACCAAATTCAAGAGAAATTCAAATCTGGATGAATTCTTTGATTGGTTGATTAAAATTGATAGAGTATTTGAGTTTCAAGGATATTCGAATAAACAAAAAAGGATAATAGCTATTTTGAATTTTAAAGCTATGCTTCCTTGTGGTGGGAAAAATTAAAGAAGAAAATAAGTATTAAGGGGAAAAAAAAAGTAAAGTCTTGGGAGAAATTAAAGAAACATTTGAAGAGAAAATTCTTACTCGAAAACTATAGGCAAAATTTGTACATGTGGTTTCACAATTTGAAGCAAAGAGAATAGAGTATAGAAACTTACATTCAGGAGTTTAAAAGAATGAAAATATGAAGTGATGAATTAGAATTCAAAAACAAACAATTGCTAGATTCCTTGGAGGGTTGAATGCAAGGATTGCAAGAAGGGTTGAATTGCAACTTCATTATACCTTCGAAGATGTGTGCAAATCATCCATCATTATGGAGAGACAAAGAAGAATATCTAAACTTGTCACACCCCAAAACACATTCAATCCTAACATGAGCTTCAATAACCTACTTTTGTATACCAAACCCTAACCCATCACCAAAAATCAAAGAGGAAGAAAGATTTGTTGAACTTCCAAGAGAGAGGCCAAGTTTCACTAGGCCCAATGTTGAATGAAGTGCACGAAATGTCAAGGCTTTGGACACTTCCAAGCCAGTTGCTCAAATAAGAGGGTGATCACCCTCAAGGAGATTGAAGAAATAGAGAAGTCACTCAAAGGGTGAAAACAAAGAGAAGAAAAAATTGAGAGTGAAAAAGAAGCCTTAGAAGAAGTCTTCCATAGAGAATCACTCAAGGAGAAGAGATTCAAGAAGAAGAACTCCCTGAGAAAGTGGATGCGAGTACTTTGTTAATACTTCAAAGGGTACTACAAGCACACATGGCAATTGAGAATGAAGAAGGGGAGAATTCATTTCAAACTAGGTGTACCATCCAAGACATGGTGTGCTCGGCCATCATTGAAAGTGAGAGTTGCATTAATGTAGCTTCTACTACACTTGTGGAAAAACTTGGGCTACCAACATTTGAGCTTGCCAAGCCATACACGTTACAAGGGTTTAGTCATGGAAACAATGTACGCATCACCAAACAAGTGGTAGTGCCATTTTCAATTGGCAAGAGATATGTTGATGAGCTTACTTGTGTTGTCATTCCCTCCCATACAAAGAACTCAAAGTGGTCAACATCGGATAAGACATATCCCTTCCATAGGTGAGACACTAGCTGAATTATTTAGGAAGTGTTCAGGACGTCAGAGAGTTGGTCATAACTGTATGACATGCCAGAACCCAATTCCATTGAATGTTCCCAATAAAGCGCCAGCATCTTGAAGGACTACAATTGGCCCCTAATGTAACATGAATGTTTATTGTTTCATTCTTGGTTGTTATTTATTATTTTGAACAATTTATTATAGTACTTTGTATTAGATATTTCAAGTACAATAAGACAATAAATGCTATGCTATGCTCCTGTTTTACATTTGGCTTTTATGTCTTCCTATTTTATGTTATGTATTTCAAGTATAGTATGATGGAATAATAAACATTTAACATATACAGAAATAACGGTTAAGAAATAATAAACTGGGAATAATATATTAACTAACGAAGCAACGTTATTATTTATATTATGATGACAATAATATGATGACATATACAAATATTATGCACAAGATCACCACCCTTCTAATATCTGGACATCGTCTAGTTGACTTAGAGGTGCTCATGTCTTACCTTTCTTCGCTACATGTTTTCCATAATATCATAACTCAATGACCATCTTCTTCCTGAGCTTATGAACCTTCGTGGACTATCATTTATTAGTGTTCCATCGAAATGACGGTCCGCCCCTTTATGGATCGTCAATTCCAAGTAATTGAAAATGACGGTCCTTGAAGGGGACGGACTGTCATTTCAACGAAGAAGACAAACCAAATGACATTCAGACTCAAAATGACGGTCTGACCATCATTTTTATTCATCTTGACTATCCGTCCATCAGAATACCAACTTCGAAACTCCATTTTTCAACAAAAATGACAATTTTTCCATAAAAACACCCTCCAAAACAACATTCTACAACAGTTCAACACTCCACAACAACATCAACCAAATAAATTCCCAATAAAATAGTGCAATTTCCAAAAAAAAAAAAAAAAAAAAACAAATGATTGAGTATCAGCATTTATGTTTTCTTCAGCATCAGTTCGTTTGCTTGGTTCGTCATTAGCGTCAGTTCAATTGATATTTGTTCATTGTCCAAGTGAGGAGTTGTTTATGAGTGAGGAGTTGTGCGTTCGTGAGTGAGGAGTTGAGTTCGTGAGAGAAGTGAAGTTTGAGAGAAGAGGAAGTTTCAAATTTTCACACAATGGGTGAAATGGGGGGCTTTTATACATGTTAATTGGGTTATTTTGGTTAATTTCCCTTAACTAATGGCAGTAGACTAATTAAATAGTAACACGTCGGAGTCTGTACCTCGATTACAGACCAATTCAAGTTGCTTGGATCATGTGTTATCGCCAAATTTTATCGACAATAAGGAGGCCCAATGTGCACCCAAATTGAATGAGCTAGATGCTGCTTTTGATGATGTTCAGTTCAAGGCTTCCAGGATGACCCTTTTGCTCCCCAGTTTCAATATCAAATGGATCAGATATCTCATAATTAATTATATATTAAATATTTGGATTGGATGGTGGTCCAAAGCCAGACAATCTGTATCTGGTGGAGGTTCATTGATAAACTCTTAGAAATCATCTTGTCAATTTCAATGAGTTGGCTTCTAACAGATGGGTGCAATAGAGATTATTAGATTTTCTCATGTTAATATGTACTGATAGTTGTAGGACATTCTTGTTGGTGTAAGGTTGTAGAACAAATTTTTTCATATATCAATGTAAGTTATTATTGCCAGAAGTTTAAAACCCTAAATTTTGTTCTCAATGCGTTAACACCAAATGGGCTTCATAATTCCAAGCTCATCTCGGAGATCCAAAGTCAAAAACATAAAATTAACTACAATTTTTAATGGGAGAGGATTAACATGGAGAAAAACCTTTAGTCAACATATAAACTAATAACAGATTCCTTCAACAAGGATCTTACTTCTGTTACATGTCAAACAAGACTATTCATTGTAGTTGGACTTTTGGGTTGGTTGAGCAGTCCAAGAAAACCTCAATTCAATGCAATCATAATGACTTTTTGAATGTTGAAGTGGGTTCGTGCAGCCGCTTTCTTAAATTTTTCACATTTGCAGTTTAAAATCTTGTTTGTTTCCTCATAATCCATAAAGGGAAAAAAGTATCTTGGTGTTTTGAGAATATATCAAATGATCATTGATGCAGAAGGAAGATCTAATTCTCAGATAACAAAGATGTAATTTTCATTAACTTTATTTCCCATAATTTCCTATTCTTGAAACTAGGATCCAACGTGTTGTTAAATCGCTAATTACTGCATAAATTATCATCTTTATTCGATTTTGGGTGACAGCCCTCTACAGTTTATACAACCCAGATTGTATATAACTACAGCTTTTAAGCAGTTATACAAAGAGATTACCAACATCCTTCTCTTCATTATTTAAAGGCAGGGAGGCTTTTTATATATGAACATGTCTTGTGATGGTTGCCATTATTCATGGTCAAGGATGATAAAATCTTTTGCAGATATCATATATACATGATTTTGGATTTGGGAAGCCGATCACAGTTTGCCGGGATCCATCCAATCTTTTTCTTCTCGTTGTCATAAACTACCGTTTTGTCTTGCATTGATATATCTGTTAACACGGCGATTAAAAATGTCAAAATGCATTAGTTCGTCAGTGGGACGATAAATTTAAAGCTCTGGTTATGTCAATAACCATATAGGAAATATTTACCTCCAATGAGGTTTAAATCTTCCAGCCCCACTTCAGTCCCATTTAGGATTCCCAAGCAAATATTTCCTTTTGACTGAAAAATCACATTGTCAAGGTTTCAACAAAAAATGTTTTTACTGGCCATAAAGACAAGCATGAAAAAACCAAGAGAAGTAATGAGATGATAGTTGAAGGTGGTGCTAACCGATATTATGAGATATGCTTCAGGGGTTAATTCAAACTGAGTTTTAGTTCTCCCATTTGCGAAGCTCAGGGCTAGGGACTTGAAGTATATCTTGACATCACGTATATTTTTAAAAGGTTCCAGGCCTTTCCAACAAAGTGGCAGTGTGTTGTCATCCAGTGCTTCACTCAGGGGCCCTCCAGTTAATTCTTTCGTCAACTACAAACATATAAAACATCAACATAAAAGATCAAGTTTTCAAGATGGTATAATATTGACAATATCTTTACTATTGAATCATATATTTTGCGACTAGTTCAGCCATTTTCTAAAAACCTGTAAATAAACAATTGAATTATATATGGTAAAGCCTGGATATATATTCCAGGTGAAAAATGCCTAGTGTAGTATTTAAGTTATTTGAAGTTCTACTGACTCACCCTAGACGTTAAATTTTGATATGCCAGACTACTGAGGTAAGTATAAGTGCTCCCACTGTCAAAAGCCACATGCAGATTCTTTATCCCAGTAGTTTTCCCACCAAAAAAGAGTTCTGCGACTCCAGGCGAGTAGTGTTCACTGGCATAGAGAATAAGAAAAAAGGTGCATTAAGCAGGGAACAATGAATTATACTGAAGATATAGACTGCTGAAAAATGAACGAAGGGGACAAGGATGGGAAAATTACGTGTGATCAGATGACATTTTTGTCCAGACTACACGTGAAGGGTCATAAAGGTCATCTCCAAAGAAGAGAAATCCTCCACCTCGTCCACTTAAACAGTGGCCAATGACATTTCGGACTAAATTCTGAGTATGAAGCTGTGAGAGAATGCTGGATTTCCCCTTGCCAAGACCAAGTATTCCATCTAGGGGATGATAAGATCTACTGCGAACTTGATCGTATCCACAACTGTAAACAAGAAATTCCGCATATAAAATATAGTTGAGATATATACAGAAACAATATACCTGAATAAAAGAATAAAATCTGGGAGTTTACAAGAGATTTTCCAGAGGTTAAACAACAAAAATTTATAGCTGAAATGCCCAGTTTGTTGGTAAATTGTTTTCTCTCCATCTGATCAGGTAAAAAATCTAACAAATTAGGTACTAAAATTTAAGTCAACCTAGCTACAATTGGAAGGTCATAGCTTATCAAGCTTGTTTCACATCACAACTGCAGCACTATCTCTACAAATTATTATGAAAAGATAAAAGTTTCACGAAGGAAGTCCGATTCAAAGGCATTTCCATGCACTTGCTTATGAAAATACCATAAATTTGAGATTGTTAAGTTACTACGAAACTCAAAAGTTTAAATTGATGGGTAAGAGTCCAAAATAGCAATTTTACCCCAAGCATTTGCACTCACATGCAAGGCATGTACATCAAATAAAATATCAAACACAAACCACAGACAGACCTTGTTATGATTTAATATGCAATAGGAGATAAAACAGAAGGCTACTTGGTCAACTTAGCTCCGGTATTGTGCTTATTTGCGCCAAATGTAAAAGATTAATTGATAGGTAAGGATGTAATGACGTTATCTAAACTCTAACAAAGATATAAAAAATAACAAAAGTTTTCAGACCCACCCAAGGACTAGACGAGGGCTGAGTTGGACTCCATTTGTATAATTGAAGGCAAAAACATCCCTGACAAGGACACCAAGAGATGAACCACCATCTGCATACCCAACCTCATAGTCACATTGCTCTTGGTCTTGACATCTGTGGTCACCAGGTGCATGCAAGGACGCACAGATGGGGTCCTTACAAGCCACAAGGTCATTGGTGGGTCTGTAAAGAGGATGAGGAGTCTGCAAAGAGTTGGATGGAAAACAATATCACACGATATCCCATTATTTACTTCAATTATGTAGCATTCTCTATAAAATGACTTTAAAATTCGTCAAGATTGTACAAAATTTAAAAAGTCAGGAAGGCAATGAAACCAGCACAAATTAACAAGAGCTGAAAAAGAAATTGCATATATGTTACATAACATGACAAGGAAGAGGATAATATTAAATGGCAATGGTATTGATAACATGGCGTCTTTGAAATTAGTTAATTACTTAATTTTGCTAAAATTTTTGGTGCTAAAACTCATGATGTATATGGTTATCAGGTTATCCACAAGCATTCCTATCTACAGAGTACAGATAAAACCAGTAATGAAATTAATTTCATAAAAACTAAAGTTGAGGAGTGTGTGGTAAACAAAAATTGATAATCTGAACTTGATGCATATTACATCAAGTCAATTCATCCATACGAGCCTCGAAGATCAAGGTTGAATCCCACAAATCCAAATTCGGTAATTAATCCCAAATTCATCATTAGGATGCAATGAAATCCCTTTAGATATTGTCTAATTGGATTGCATAGCCTCCTAAATGAGAATTTC
>JANKKB010027700.1:0-11623 GCA_026225775.1 Bursera palmeri | reverse complement strand
ACTTAAATTAATAGCACTTAAAGTGTAAAAATAATATTTAAACTCATAATAAATGTACACTTTTAAGTACTTATCAAAGGCCAGATATGTGAACGTTGTAAGCAACCACATCAAGCTTCACACCATAGAGTTTCATACATTTTTCAACTTCAAAGCCTCTACAAGGTTAGGTTCTTTGCAAAAAAACATGTGGATTAGAGTTGTAAAAGTTGGAACCAGTCGCATCCTCAACATGTGATTAAGAACCAACACTGCTTCTTCGAGCTTCCCACAGCAGGCAAGCCCTCTTACCATTGCACTCTCAGCTACATCACAGGAACTGATATGAAGCACCTCCATCTCATCTTTTAGCTTGAATGCTCCTTGTATATCCCCTGTTCTACGCATACCACTATTGACATTTCATCCGGAACAAAACGAGACTCTTGGAAAGCATAGGACAATTTTTGAGCCTAGAGGACAGTTCGTAATTTTTTTCTTAAAAAAAAAAAAAAACATTTCTCTTCATAACATGATTCTAAATACATCATTTATTAGAATTTAAAAATTAAAATTTTTACCAAATCTATTTTCATATAATTTTAAAAATAGTGCCTTGTTAAAATGTTAAATTGTAATTTTGTTTTATATTAAAGTAATATTTAAAAAATAATAATGATCTTAAATTTCTCTCTTAAATGATATGATATTATTATATTATTTATCATATTATCACGTTATTCTTATAATAAATGATATAGCAGCTAAGATTCTTAATTTAAGGACTTATTCATTTTTATTTATTTATTTTTATGTATTAAGAAAAGGTGTTGATTTGAAGCATTTATTTCTATAAAGTGTAAGATATTTATATTTTATCAAAAATCTGAAAATAGTTTTTGATAATTCAATCTGACTTTTAATTATTTTTTTAATTATTTAAAATAATTGTAAAAATATTCACATAAAATGTTGCTAAATATATTAGAACTAAACAAATTAAATCAGTACTTTATTCAAAAATATTTGAAGAACCGGTCATCGATGGGTGGCTAGATGGATGTTGATGTTGATTTTTGTTCATTATATGTCAAAGGATATTGTCCGATACCAAAATGAACTAAACAAATTAAGTCAGTACTGTATAGATTTTGCTGTCTAATGACTTGGTTTTTGGCCGTAGGAGGGTAACTGTTTCCTTTTCCATCAGATGGATTAAATTCCTCGTTTTAGGAGTTCAGCATTTTTTTTTTTTTTTAACTGACTAATTTTGTTGAATGTAAACTTCATTAAAATAGAAGCCCCTTTAAGAAAAAGTTTAACAGTGCATCTCTTTAAGTACATAATTAAAGGGTTTTGGATATGCTCATATATAAATTATTAACAATGACACTCCATTTCGTCTTCTAAATGACTTTGGTTTGATTCCATAACCTTTATTTTGGGGTTATGAGAGGTAGCTGCATGACGGATTGATATAGGCTTGTCCTTGGGCAACTGAAGAGACATGGGATGACTGTAGATTGATAACCACCAATTGGGGCTTAGCTCGGAGGTCATATGCTGGTGGGCACGTTGGTCATCCTCCCTCCTTGTGAGTATGTGTTTAGTCGCTTGTGTCAGGCTCTTGTGTCCATAAACACCAAACCGGTCAGTTTGCCGGTCATGGAATTGGCTCATGAGTGACAGCTTGACTGTGTATCGGCTTAGAGGTTCTTTACCACGTAGCTGGACAGTTCGGTGGTAGGCCTTGACTTTGCTTCTTATCATGCCTTGGATTTAGTTTCAAACGGTTGCTAAGGCTTGTGTAGATTCAGAAGGTCTTGAACACTAAACTAGAGCCTCTAGTCTCCAATTTCATGGTAATTTAACTGAATTGAAAGGTGTTTAAACCTTTTTAGAGGTGTCTCACAATTTATCTCTAATAAGTGTTTTAAAGCATAACGCATTTGCATTTAGTCCAATTTCCTTAACAAATTTTTCCAGGGAGACTTAGAAAAATAATAATAGTAATAATGAAAGACAGAACCTTCAAAAGAAAACCACATTTAAGCATAAGTTAATCTTACCTTGAGAGTAGACTATTTGAAAAACAACTAATAAATAATACACTGCAAATAGTGACAAAGAAGCTTCCAAGAAACTCCCGCATAGAAAAAATGGATTTCCTTGAATAATTTGTCAAGAAATAAATCCAAGATTAAGCATAAAGAAGTTAAAGAAATCAGAAAGTTCAACCACTAATTGCCGTCTCCTTCATACTAAAAATGTTATGCTATCGAGATTACTTTGATTGGGTTGTAGGAAAGAAAGCATAAAGATGGAGGAAGCCAGTAAAGATTGATAAATAATTAAAATTAAAAAGTCACTCACAATTGCGTTTAATTACTTAATATAGTGGATGTTATTTTTTCATTATTTGAATTCTAGTTATCTATTTTATGTTAAAAATTTTACATGGTTTTAACAACACGTTTTAATGCAAATTTCTCATTTAAACAAAATACATTATTAGAGTGCTGCTATCTACCTAAAACAAATCACAAATTACCTTTCAGGTTAAAAAATTATCAGATATATGCTATTACATCAGAAGTAGATGAGTTGGCACTGGCTTTTTTATCCTCCACTTGATGCTGCTTCAGCTGAAGGAGGATCCTCCTGAAAATCACCAAAAGCTTAATCTATTGGCAGTTTTTGGAAATTCTCGGTTGCTGATTCAGATTGTGACGGACATTTTAATTCGATGCTGCTGCGGTTTTTTCTACAGGAAAGAAAAGAAATGATGTTATAGTGAATTCAATCTGTCAAGGGAAGATATAGAAGTCAATAGTAAATGCCCGGGGAAGGAACAAACGAGTTCTTTGCTTGCCCGGTATCCTGCTAAAACTCCCGAAAACACTTAGGAATCGTTATGGCTGATCCATTCCTAAACTTCTAAGGCAAAGAATCCTTTCCCGGTTTTTCCTTCTTTCTTCTTCTGAGATGGGATGCTAAGAAGATGCTCATTTCAGCTTTGATGGAAGAACCAATGCCGATAAACAATTACTTGAAGCAAACCCACGATAACCATTAGGAAAAATGTACACATAAAAATTAGAGAAAGACTGTTCTAACGACAATAAAACCATACAATTCAGAATTGCAAAAATATTACGGCCCAGCCTATTGCATACAATTTTAAGCAAAAGAGAAGAGTCCACGATATTTGAAAATTGATTCACTTGGACAACTATTTTACCTGCTTAAGATATGCGGTGCTGCGTAAAAATAGAGGTCAGTTCAAGAGTTTTTAAGAAAAGTATTGAAGGAACATGCCCGTCCTGTAATTCTCCCAGAGGTTCTGAGGAAGCTTCTCTTTCCAGAATTTTCTCCTTCCCTTTAACCTTAGTTTCAGAATATTTTGGAGTTTCAGGCTCTAGAGAGAATGAAGAGTCAAAGTAGAACAATGTGTTTGCAACAGCAGAATGGTTTGTATCCAAATAAGTCATAATCTCTAGTATTCGACGTGAAGACCTGTTAGAAACCAAAAAGAAAAAAAATTACATAAACAATTAATGTCGAAAGTATCTCACAGACTTCAGCTTTTTCAGCGCAATTATCAAGCCCTTGTGCAAATGTTGAGTGCTTGTATCCAAATCCTCCAATATCATTCCCGTCTCTTTTAAATCGCTCGAAAGCATTTCACCCTTTACGACACTACTCTCCCTCTTTGGAAATGGCATTGATTAGAATGGTATAGGTGGTGGTATTGGGCCAGAGACCTCGTTGTTTAATCTCTTCATATAGTTCAAATGCACCCACAACATCACCATAAGCACGAAGGCCAGAAATGAGAATATTGTAAACAACCACATCAAGCTTCACACCATAAGTTTCATTGAATTTTTCAACTTCAAAGCCTCTACAAGGCTAGCTTCTTTGCAAAATATGTGCATTAGAGTTGTAAAAGTAGCAAAAGTTGGAACCAGTCACATCCTCAACATGTGATTGAGAACCAACGCTGCTTCTTCGACCTTCCCACAGCAGGCAAGCCCTCTTACCATTGCATTCTCAGCTACATCGCAGGAACTTATATGAAACACTTCCATCTCATCTTTTAGCTTGAATGCTCCTTGTGTATTCCCTGTTCTACACATACCATTATTGACATCTCATGCAGAACAAAATGAGACTCCTGGAAGCAGAAACTCGATAAACTCTAATTACAAGAACATTGTAGGTATCTATATCAGGAAAACCTCCCAATTTATTCATAATATTAAACAGATCTAAGGCCTTTTCCAACTCACCAGTATTACAGCACTCCATTATAAGCATATTAAATGTAAACTGATCACCTATAATACCTTCTAGTATCATCATTTTCAAGAATTTAACAGCAACATCCAACATGCCAGTCTAACAAAGTCCAAGAATGAGGGAATGACAAGTGAACCTGTGGGGCAAAAGACCAGCCCTCTTAATTATACTATGTAACGTAGAGCACATCAGTAAATCCTTTTTCTCCGAATTACCATGTAAAGAATATTACATGTAGCCAAACCAGGTTCCAGATTTCTGCTACTCATTGTTGATAAGAGATCATTAGCCTTCACCCTTTTTCCCTTCTTCGACCAACCATCTATAACTGCATTAAGATCAACAGTACCAAGGTTCACAACTTTGTTCACCATTGCTTCATGAATTTAAAGGGCAACCTTTAATTGGCCAGCCTTGAAAAGGCCATCAATCAAAACATGTAAGCATGACATGATTAGAAGAAAAATTTATTTTGTCTTTACTTTCTTTCAAAAAAGAAGAGCAGAAACCACTTTACCTTTCCTACATAACCCAGCTAGAAGACTACTATTAAGTATAACTATCAGGCAGCAAATTATGATGAATCATCTCATCAAGAAGGATTACAGCCTCCCACAAATTCTCAGATTTGCACACTTCAGCAATTATTGTGTTGTAGGAAATAGTATCTACAGAAGAAGGAATCTAGTGAAGGTTATTCAAGAATCTCTTTGCCTCCTTGAAATTGCCACCTTTGCGAAGTCCTTTAAGTAAACTCCCATATGTGAAATAACTTGGGTGATGATCTAGTTTAATCATTTCATCAAACCAAGATAATGCTTTTAACCCATCACCTAAGGTTCCAAAGCCATATAAATACAATCAAAAGTAATGGACTTGGGGGCAAGCCCAATCCTCCTCATGTGAGGCATGAAATCCTCTGCCTCACCAACTTTTCCACCCTTGCAAAGAGAGGCTACCAACATGTTACATGTGAAATGATCAGAATCATGACCATTAAGATTCATAATTGCATAGACCTTCAATGCTTCATTCACCTTTCCCATCTTGGTAGAGTATATGATGTTGTTAGGAACAAATCCAATTTTATATAATTGACATAATACCCCCTTTGCTTTTGTAATCTTCCCCACTTTGCAGAATCCATTCATAAGTGCAGAATATGTGATAAGATCAGCAGTCACTCCATCCTTAAACACCAGCCATTCAATGGCTTCATCAAGCAAACCAATTTTGCATAACCCATCAATAATTGATGTATATCCATACAACCAACAGTTATCCCGTTAGTCCTCGTTCTCTCAAGGAAACTCCTTGCTAGGTCAAACTTGGGATGCTTGCATACACCATTCAAAGAAGCACCATCACTAACTTCATTGGCTCTTAGTCCAACTGCTTCCATCTCAACCAAAAGTCTCAGAGCTTCTTCAAGATCACCATTGTTACAGTGCCCATCACTCAAAGCATTGTCAGTTAGATAAATAATGTTGTACAATTTAGTTGTATATGTAGAACTATTGTTTTGGAAATATTACACCAGAGATTATCACAACCTGCATATTTAGTTTTATTCATCAGTACTGCCAATATATTCAGGTAAATCCATTATGTACAATCAATTATTAATCAGATAATATATACTGCTACAGAGATAAGAAAAAACTAAACTAATAAGAATTCAAATCTCAGACTTTCAATGGTACGGAAAATCGTTTTCTACCTAGGTGAAATATTTGATAGAAACTTATAAATTTGGACCTATAGTTATATTATATTTGTTAGATCGGATTACTTCATCACGTGTGGTGATTCACAAACCAAAAATGGTTTACCACAACATTGAGAGATTATAGGAATCATAGCATGTTTCAAATCAGCTACAAGTAAGAAAATACTACCTTTGATGATCAATAAAAGCTTTCCAACCACTCACAACATCTCCTCAATAAGTCACGAGTGGGCGCGAGACTAAACAAAGAACACTAATAAGATGTCAAACCAAGAAGAGTAAAGCAAAACAAGGAACGATTATACAATAACCGAGTCAAGAGAAAAGTAATTTTCACTATTTATCTGTCCTCGCCGTGAGCAAGGAGTGATTTTTGCATTTGTTTCTCATAAAAAAACGAGAGAAAAGTGAGAAAGCAATAGTGGTGGCGTGACAAGAGAGAGACCCTTCCAAAATTAAGGCCCAAAAGGCTATAAGGCCGTTTATATATGCTACGGTTTATGTCCACAAACGAGTAATTATCATTGTCCACCCCTACCTTTTATCTTTTTTTTACTTATATGGGATATTCGTCCTTTTTCTTTTCTTTCATCCTTAAGTTTTAAAAAAATCTCTTCTGAAGTTCTTCAGTTAAAAATTCAGTTAGTTAACACCTATTAACCTCCATATTCCAATAAATTTATCATTTTACCCTTACTAACATATAAAAAATAACTAATTTTTCAATGACAATATTAAGTTAAATGACCAAATTATCCTTGAAATAAATACGAATATATATTAATATTATCCATAAAAAATAATTTTAATATGTGTTAAGATAATTTGATCATTTAATTTAATATGGTCCTTTAAAAATTAAGTCTTTTTTTTATATGTGTTAGTAAGGATAAAATGATAAATTTATTAAAATATAGAGTTTAATAGATGTTAACTAACAGAATTTTTAACTAGAGGACTTGAGAAGAGATTTTTTCAAAACTTAAGGATGAAAGAAGAGAAAAATGGCAAACGTCCTATATGAGTGAAAAAAAAAAATTATGGTGGTCAATGATAATTATTCGTCCACAAACTTTAATCCTATGCAATTACTTGCTTGCCCTTTCAACCAAAATGAAAGTAAAGTTAATAGTTCATTGGCCAAATGCAAATCAATCATCTAACAATTATAACTTAAGCCCAATCGAAATTGGGTCTTTTGTTTTTCAATTTAAGATAACCAAGCCCAAGCTCCAAAAATTAACCAAGCCCAAATTCCATTTTGCATCTCTAGCCCATGTTTCAATTATTAATTGGGTCAAAACCATTTAATTAAAACAAGTCCATCACACATCAAGCCCATACACAAAAACATATATACCCCTTGACACAATTTCAATTAATCCATGTAATGAATAAAATTAATCCCAATAAATTGAAATTTAATTTCTCCATACAAAAACAAAAGTTAAAGAGAATAATGCGCAACCCATGAGACCTTATGAACGTATTTAATTACAAGCTCTAATGGACCAAGCCTAGTACCCTTTTATCTCATAAATGTAGTGGGCCTAGTCTGTTAACCCAAGTCGACTTCACTGAAGAGTCAGAGTTGTACTCTTTAATTAAATATTTAATTCTGATTACCGAAAAACTTAATAATTTATTTTGATTAAATTATACCTTAAAGTTTTATCCATTGAACAACGAAATATATAAATACCATCATAGGATATTGAAAAATTGAAGCTAGACCAATATTACAGTTTTACCCCTTCAATTATATCTTTATCCTTGAGACTAGTTTTACATCTAATGGATAAATCAGTTTAATAAAATCACTTCATTAAACGCTTGGCCAAAACTTATCATTCAAGACCTTATAAAACTTTCAAGGTAGTATCCCTTAAACCTTACGAAGTTATGAATTTCATATTTATGGAATAATATTCTCTGTCTCATAAAACAACAGTCTTAATTAGCCAAGTATTGACCTGCATACTAACAAGATCTCACTTTTTATTCTAATCAAAGACTACAACCTACAAAACAAAGGTACATTACCCACTTAGGATTAAGATAAGTATGCCGAAGCTTCTCAGGTGTAAAGTTTATATTTACAGTAACGACAGTTACACTATAAAGTTATAGGTCTCCTATATATGACTACCTCATATAACCAGAATTTTATCATTAATTTAGCTTTGGATCCTTGATCATTGATGTTATGTAAGGGAAAAAAAAAGACACAATAATTGAGTGAGATAACTATTATTTATTTCACATCTATATTTATATTTACAACAATATATCTTGCTCTCAATGGCATTTCTCTAACAAAATTTTCCCATATGAAATTAAGGATTATAATTTTTACCTCAAATAATATAAAAGATGTTTGGTTGGTCACATGTTAAGACCACCTCATAATTTATATTCTATTCTTCTACAAAACTATTGAGCACAATGGTAGAGCTATAAAGTAGGATTATGACATAAACTTTTTTAAAATGGGATTATTTAAAAAAATGCAGCTAAAAATAAGGCTATTTTTAAAATTTATGTTCTTTTATTCGTCTATGTCTGTTATTATTTAATTAAAATTTGTGACTTTTATTGTTTTTTTTCCCCTCTACATATACTCTTAACAATGAGATATATAATTTGGGTTATATTAATGTAATTAAATTTTTGGCTCAACCTCTTAAATACGAAATTGATATCTTTTAGGGAAGTAACACGGGGGAGCATGAGAATGATTCCACTATGGATCCACCCATTGTGCCTTCAGGGTACCAAATACCTAACAATTTCAACCACTATAAAGGTAAATAATGTTACAATTTCATTAGTTTTACTTGTACAAACTCCACTGTTATATGAGTTACATATTCATATGAAAGAATTAAAATGTCAAACACTCTTTTTACATCATATAATTCAAGACAAGCTTAAAAATTTAATAAAAACATATATTATTTCATAAGAACGAATTGAGTTATAATTTCTTAAACAGGGTAACTTTTTTCCCCATCTTCCAGGTTCTACGGAAATGGAGCTTTGTTGGCCTCAACCTCGCCCTTGAGGTTGTACCAACCACATTCGAGCGGCTCTCCAATCCAAAAAAATCTAAATTTGCACTAATCCGTGTTATAAATAGTCTCAAGTGATATTGTCCGCTTTGGTGCNTACTGGGCCAACCTCACGGCTTTGTTTCTGGGCTTCTGGCCCAAAACGCGTCACATGAGTAAAGGGCTACTGCCCCTGCTTATATACAAACTCAGTAAACCGTGCGGAAGCGATGTGTTAGAATTACAACAATCAGCATGGTGGTATCTTTCGCAGCCATAGTTTTTTGCATGGTTGAGCTTATTCTCAAGTGACGACAGCGGAAAGTCAGAAGGGGAAGAGCATATTGGTTTTTTTATCCAAGTGACAAGAGTTTCGGTACTTTCAAGGACATTTTTGGCTTGGCTTGTGCTCTCTTTCAGTCTATTTCTGCGACAATCAGTTATGTGTATTATCGTAAACACCGTGAGGTCTCTTCTTCTCTAAGATTTTTAATGATCAAGACTAGGTGGAAGGAGATCAAATGGCTGAAAGTATGTTACCTTAACCTAGGAGTGTAGCTATAACAATGTGAACTTTGGAGTGATTTTGGTTTAGTTGTATAATTAAGATTTATTTAGTTATTTATCTTTTTTCGCTTTATCTATGTTAAAACTTATTTTGAGATGCAATTGGAGTGGATCTCCACCAACTCCCTCCCAGCCCACTCTCTTCCGGTCGTAGATGCAAAGCTGGCCTGGTTCAATAAGACATATGTGGAGAGTTGAGTTGAAATAAAAAATGTTGGACCGACAGTTGGTTGGGTGGGTTCGAGGAAAAATACCACTAGTATAAATTGTTATATAGAATATAGAATCAGGCCCGTTAACTTGTTACGGACCAATAGTCTAAACCTATCAAATCGTTGTGGGATAATGGGTTAAACAGTTGGTCCCTTTGCAAGCTAATGGCCAAGCATGTTGGTCCATAATGACCAACTATTAAATCGTTTACTTGTAACAGGCCAACGGTCTAAACCCGTTAGACCGTTACTAACTAACGGTCTTAGCTAGTTAGCCTCTTACAGTATAATAGTAATAGCCAATTCTAAACTCTGGTTTAATTTCCATTAATTAACTCATTTTTATAAATTTATATATTCAGTCTGATAAATCACATTATATTTTCTGATTATTTAGACTTTCCAAAATTTACTATTATTTTGAGATAACTTACCAAAAACAATTTTCTCGTTAGACAAGACAATCCAAACTCTATAAGTCTATATCTTCCTACACTTTATTATACACCTTTCAAAACTTCAAGCTTTCTGTTACTCTCTCCTATATTATACAATAATGCTCTTTGCCACTTCTAATTATTCTGTTCTTACATTAATAGTTTTCTAAATTTTGTATATTTAAACTTTCAAAGGTAAGGTTCGTTATACCCCCATAATTTGATGTATCTTATCTAATACATTTGTAAGGGTAATCAAATCATTACTTTGAGAAGAAAAAATATATTCTAATCATTTGTATTTCTAAGGGTACTGTACCTGATCATGCCTTTTCAAAGTTTAAATGCACAATATGTAAAACAAAAAGTCGTAAAAAAATTCAAAAAATTCAAAAACATTATCGAGCAACAATTTTCCAGTAGCTTGAGAAAAATATAAAATTTTGTAATTCGAGTGACATATCAATAATCAAAGAAAAATAACATACCACTGCATATGAAATGACTTTACACCATCCAAAGGTATGGAAGCTCTAATCTCTTAACCTTAAGGAGTTAAGGTTCCATTATGCCTGTGAATACGAAAAAGATACAAAGTTCATTTAGAATCATGTTGCGAAGAGAATTTTTTTTTAAAAGAAAAAAATTACAAACTGTCCTCTAGGCTCAAAAATTATCATCTGTATTTTTATCAGTTATCACTCAAACGTTTTAAAAAATTCATCAATCATATCTCAAACTCTAAGCTGTGTAGTTTGTATGACAAAATTGTTGAGGGTCTGGCCCATTAATCAAAGCATTGTAAGAAACAAATCCGTCAAAAAAATAATAATTTGAAAATTTTAAAAATTGGTTAAACATTCGGCCATCAAATCTGTAACTTTATTTTTATGTATGCGGATAGAAAACGCGTAAGAATTTGTGTCTTTTTCTTTTTAAATTTAATTTCCATGCTTAACATGGCTTGAGGAGTAATGTCGGCGAAAATCACGCTAGTCTGGAAGTTACGATATGATGGATTTTGGAGAAACAAAAGATTAGGGTAACACGGGTTCTCTCGCTAATGTGTCGTAGGGACCGTCTGCATTCATAAGTCAACTCACCTCCCTTTTAAAATTCTTGATAAAAATAAGCGTACGGCGCATACCACTACCCATTTATTATTAACTTGGCATCATCGTGCTTTCTAGCTCTTACAAGTACATGAGCTTGTTAAGCCTAGAATATGAGTTAAGTGATGGAGCTCCAAACCTCATGCCCGACCCAATTGAGTGTTGTATTTCGGCGGAATTTCCAGGGGATAAATAAGGCAAAATTACACACACAAATAGAGAAAGGAAACAAAGA
>JANKKB010027699.1:0-11619 GCA_026225775.1 Bursera palmeri | reverse complement strand
CCCCGGATGAGTTGAAAAGCCAATTGAAATGGAGAAATGTTGGTCTGCCTGGTTTCAGAAACAGACATATATAATTGCTTTAAAATTGTAAGCCACATCCAGGGAGATGCTTCCTGAAAGCAGTGACCCAATTGAAAAGAGATGGCAACGGTAATTTCAAAGCCTCCTTAATTAGTAATATCCTCAATGTACCATTCATATGAGAGATTTTCATTTGGCATCCACTATAGCAAATAGGTTATACGTGCATCAGAACTATAAATGTTTGGACTTAAATACAACAAAAATGGTCATTGACGAATCTTACCTTAGTGGTAAATTATTCTTCCCACCATTCAATGATCAGCTGTCCTCTTTTCTGTGTAACGCTTATGTTAATTTTGTCGTCTTTTATTTTGCACTGTGGATTATTAATACTCCTTAAACTTGAAGAAGTGAAATTTTTTTAAGAAATAATTAATGGCACTCCATGTGATAACTTCTTAGAAATTGTGTTGTTGACGTGATTCTTTCACTTCTCTTCTTTCTTTCTTTGGATGGTTCAAAATCTTTTAAACATGAATTCAAAGCAAAACAATACACAGTTATGAAAGTGATGCCAGGCTGAAAAAGTTAGTACTGTTGCAATTATGTTATGTATAGCTGTATGCAAGGATGACCATCTATGTTAGCAAAAAGTTATGCTTTTCTGAGATTACTTTTCGAGTTTTTTAGAAGGGTCTATCTTGTGATGCCTTAAACTACGTACGTACAGATGATCACTTTGAGCCTTCCAAATTCTTCCTTTTTCACTCCACTATAATGGTTCTCTGTTCACTTATTTTTCTCCATGATCTATCAACTTGCCATTTCTTATGTATTTTTCTCCTTTTGGACTATACTTGATCAAGAAAGTTCTTAAAGAGCTTCATTAATATATAGCTAGGTTCAGATATTTTGTTCCTTTACATTAAAATGCAAATAGGAATCGTAGATTCTCACAGTTGGAGGAGCACTGGGAAAATATCTTATTGGCCAACTCAATTCCTACGTCCAAATGTAACTTAAGGCTATTACAGAAATTTCACATTTCAATAGTCTACGAGTAGAAGGAATCAGTCCTATATATGTTAATGTATGGTGTGTACATAGTTTTGTAATTGAAACGTTGATAGTTGAAAGAAAGGTTCGGTCCTTAGAAGTCGAGTGTTAAAGGGTCAAGATCAGTGATTCAGTGGTGATCAAAAAGCTACACAGTTAAATTTGGCTTTTCTTTTTAATGCTTTATTATAAAGGAGAAAGAATCATGTTGAATGCATAGTGAAATTAAAATTTTGAATTCTTCATTGGATATCAACCCCACCATTCCAGACTGCATAGAAGCTAAGAATTTTTTTGACCGATCCTCTCCTCCACATTTTTTGAATCAATATCTGCATATATAATTGATTTAAACGTTTATTAATTTAATGAATTTGCAGATGTGCTTCTCTTTTGATTTCTCCTCGCTAGGCAAGTTATTCACGTATGTAAAAGAAAAATAGCAATATAAGAAAATTATGCGCAAACATACTGATATTAAGATTATTAATAATTCATAATAAAAAGAGACAACATTTAACATGGTTTAGCATCAATTGCCTACATCCATGGATGAAGAGATAAATTAATTCATTAAATCATAAATATATAAAAGTACAAGAGATAATATACCAAATTGATGTTGTACCCGATACCGAACATATAAGCTTATGAAAGCCTACTATCATTCAGCCTGAAAGTATTATAACCGATGCCTAATATAATAGAGCAATCCACTCTACCAATATATATCTAAATCTCTTCTCCTAAACTATTATGAGGGTATTTTTTATGTTTAACCTCTCTCTCATCATAACTATAACTGATTTTCAATCCTTATATTTACAGGTCTATATGGAGATCTTCTATTCCTATTCTGTTGGTTCTGGTGTGGCACTCTCTTCTAATGGTTGCAGCCATAGATTGTAATGATCACCATGGTAGGTGAAGACAAGGCATGCATCTCATGAGTCTCAGAAGAAAAGGAGAATCATACTTTTGCTTTTAAAACTCCTAAAAATCTTACCAAACAATGCATGAACCAAACTATTCAAAAAGAGAAGATTTGACTGTGATATTTAGAATCAATTGAGTATTACTCAATACCAATACAAAGAAACCAACCCGTTAGCATTAATTGGCTCTATTTGCACAATAACTTGGAAATGAGAAAAATGGGAGGAACTATAGAATAAATTATTGGAAAAGTGGAATAATTGGGTTAGGTTCATGGTAATTTATAAGTAAGATTTTATAGATTTAGAAGAAAAGGTAGCATTCAATGATTTCTACTGAAAAGAAGAAATACCCAAATGTGCGAATTAAATGTGCTTTGATCGGAGTTTTACCAACGTATTAGTGTCCATGTCAACTCTTACAATTCATCTCAACCATATACATGTCTCACTCTACATCTTCTGCCTAACTCTCTCCAACTATAAATTCAATAGAGATCTAGCTAGCTTTCCATGCAATAACCAAACTAAAAGACACAAAAGAAACAACAAGCTTCTGTTGATTTTCTCTTCTTTTGTAAAATTAAAAAGCGAAAAGATCAAGAGGGTCTCTTCTTCCTGGCCAAAAACAACAAGCAGAAGAAGTCTAGTTTCTCTCTTTTGAACATGTTCAAAGCTATGAGGCCTCGGAGATCAGAGGACACATCGGAAGATAATACTTCAAGTGGAAGGAGGATTTGGCCCAGTGACGAAGACAGAGGTTCTTGGGTTGCTGATCCTCGTATTAACAGTAAAGCTACAGCTTTCATTGTCAATTTCCACGCAACTCAAGTCTCAGCATCCGAACTTCATGCGCATGATCAAGTTAATTGTCAAGCTGCCAAAGCTTGACCATAATACCTATGTATATAGTTCTCCACAAGTTTCTTCCATCTCTTTGTTATTAATTTATTTCACCGATATATGTCTGTAGATAATGAATACAGGATAAAGATTTGTTTTTCTTCTTAATTATAAAATTAATTAGCTTTCTTTCGATCTCTTCAAGAATGCAATTCTTGCAAAATTTTGTTTCTTTAACGGATGCATGCTTCGCCGCCTATAGCAACAACTTTTGCACAATTAATCGTGGTGATGCATTTCTTCTCATTACTATTATTTTCAATTTCAATGCATCTTTCTAAAATCTAAATGCTAAGCAATAACAGCATATATAGAGACTTGAATGGCGTATCTTCAAGAAAATCAGTTCTTAAGAGAATAAACCGAGAGGAATGAACTTAGTTGTAATTGCCAACTTCATAATTGAGTTACTATTTCAACGAAGGGATAAATACATAGAAACCTCAACATTTGAACAAACTATCAAACTCCCTCTAAATTTTGAGAAAGTAACATAGTCACCTATAAAGTTTATCTAAAGTAACATAAACACCCATAGATTCTTTTTTAAGACTTTTTTACCCTTATTTGTTTTGTTCAAAAGTTAACAAAATAATAAAGATCCCAGACAAGTTTTATTAATCACATAAAACCTAACATATTTCATTAATTATCACAAAACCCCTATTACAAAAATTTAATATATATACATATATTGTAGTTTTATATATTTTTTAAACAATTTTAAAATAATAAATTTATTTTAACATTTTAAAATAATGAACGAATATATTTTTCATATATTTAATATTAATATAATAAATCTCAAAAAATAAGATACATATATTTTTAGAAAAAAAAAATTTATAAAAAATCACCTCAACGAAGATAATTGTTAACTTGAGATAACTTGAGATCTTTTAAACTAGTTAATTCAATCATATTTATCTCATAATTTTTTATAAATATTTTTTTAAAGCATTCCTTATAGACGTGTCTTACTTTTTTAAAAAAAATTTACTTGTTTTCTGAGATTTTATCATATAATATTAAAATATATTTATTGTATATTTTAAAATGTTATTACATTTAAATTTCTTAGAAAAAATATAAAAATATAATATATATTTTATGTTATTTCAATAATATAAAAAATACAAATGTAATATTAAAAATATATAATTTTATAAATATTTATTAGAATGTAGGAAACAAATATGATTGGAATAACTACTTTATAAGTTTTCAGGTTTTAACCGAGTCCATTTTAATGTTGGGGGTGTCTAGTATTTACACCTTTCAACAAATTACTAAAGTCCATTTTAACCGAGTCCATTTGGCTCCAGTAGCCGCGTAATTTCAATATATATAAATATAAGCCGCTAGCTATACTTTAATTTCACAGTCGTTCACTCTTTCTTGAAATTGACTAGATTCTAGTTAAAGACAGATAGTGCCTATTGTCTAGGAATCTTTACGAATGTCCAAGAAGAAAGATTGTGATTTCTTCCGCACATATATTATTGTACTTGATTGATGCATATATTTGTATTAACTCTCAACATTTTGGCAGCCTTTCTTAGTCTTTCCTCTAACATTTTTAAAATTTTTTTATCTACTATAATGTATTCATCTTCCTAGTGGTTCTTTGATAATTGTACTTCCAATGTGTTGCATATGTTCTCTACGTAATTACAAACAGAAGTTTTACCGATCAATTTATTGCTATAAAATGAAATGTATTAAGTTTTTATTAGTAAGCCTTCAGCAAGCAGAAGAATCATTCATGAAAATGATGAAACAAATCCTAAATGATTTGAAAAGCCAATTGAATTGAAATGAAATTTTGGCCTGCCAGGTTTCAAAAACATACATATATAACATTGCTTTAAAGTTGTAAGCCACACCCTGGGAAGATGCTTCCTGATGAAAATAGTGATCCAATTGAAAAGGGATGGCAAGGGGTTTCAATCCTAAGATCTGAAATTTTTTTAAGAAATAATTAATAATGGCACTCCATGTGGTAACTTCTTAGAAATTGTGTTATGGATTCAGGATTGTTTCAATTCTCTTCTTTCCTTGGATGGTTCAAACTCTTTCAAGAATCTACTCAAAGCAAAAAAATGTTGATAAAAATCTCGGTTTAATACCAACAAAGTAAACTTTGATTCACCCAATCTAATTTAAGAAATACTAAGTACGGCCTATGAACAACCCAAACAATTAATATGATCAAAATTGATAATTACATCACACGAAGAGACATAATATTTAACATAATTTCGACATTACTTGGTATTCTACCCAATACCTAATATTGGAGATCCGATACCAATATTAGAGAGCCTTGAAACTATTTTCGTTTCACCTGCTCATTCTCAGTGTTTTCACATGATCTCTTTCTTCTCTCTTTTTACATCCTTATAAGAATGTTTACCCTTTATGTCTAAACCATTTCTCTTATACTAGAATTGATTCTCAACCCCTATATTTATAGGTCAATATAGAAATTATTTATTTCAAATAAGAGTAGGACTCCTATATATTGTATAATTAACTCTATTTTCCTATTCCTTTATACTTTTCATATATCTTGTAGAAGTCAATTTGAATCAGAACAAGCCACAGTCCCAACAAAAAATACGAAGTGAAAGTGAGAAGCCATGTCTAAAGTTACTGTTGCAATTGTGTTTTGTATAGCTGTATGGAACAATGGCCATCTATGTATTGTTAGCGAAAAGCTATGCTTTTGTGAGATCACTTTTGAGTTCTTTTAGAAGGGCCTGTATCATGTAGTGCCTTAAACTACGTGTAGATCACTTTGAGCCTTCCGTATTCTTCCTTTTTATACTCCAGTATAATGGTTCTGAGTTCACTTTATTTTTCTCCATCATGTAATCAACCTGCTTTTTCTGATGTATATATGATTTTTCTTCTTTTCGACCATACTTGATAAAGAAAATTCTTAAAGCTTCATTAATGACAACTAGGTTCAGATATTTTTGTTTCTTTGCATTAAAATGCCAATAAGATTCTCACAGATAGATGAGCACCGGGAAAATATCTTATTGGCCAACTCAACTCTTACATCGAAAAGACCGGTAAAGTGAAAGCTATTCGCATAGTTATGGTGCGTAGAAGGAATCAGAGCTACATATGTTAATGTATGATGGGCAGTTTTGAGATTGAGATACTGCTAGTTGAAAGAAAGGTTCGGCCCATAGGAGCCCTCAAGTCCAGATCACTGACCACCAAAAAATTAAACAGTTCAATTTTGCTTCTCTTATTATGCTTTACCATAAAGAAGAGATGTTGTGTAATAATCGGAATAGAAAGAGAAAAGGAGAAGAAATCACACACAAATTTAAGTGGTTCAACTATGAGCCTACGTCCACTGTAACGGCAAAAATATTCACTATGTTGAAATTAAGGTTACATTAATAAGAATATATAATAAAATCCTAGTTCCCAAAATATCCAAAATACCCTTACCATACCGCCTACTCCAATAACTAGCCACCTTCCTCAGTTGTATGACATATGAGCCACACCCTCAACAAGAGAGAATCACGTAGAATGCACAGTCAAAATTTGGAATTCTTCATTTGATATCAAGCGCCCACCATTCCAAACTTTCATAGAAGATTAGAATTTGGCTGACCAATCCTTCTCCACATATTTGAATCAATATATATCTGTAGAACAAACAGGTGGTGGGAGAAGGAATTGGAAAATATTAATATAATCTGAGATAATTTTATCAAATGCATTACGAAATTGCATTTCTAGCTAATTAATATTTACATTTGTTGGCGGGTAAAACTAATTTTCTCTTAACTCAACCAAGCTCAAGGGGATCCAGACGCAAATCTCCTAAATAACCTTCTTATCTTAATGAGAAGACTCACTCAGAAAGCAAATGTCAGTTTGTTATAGTGTTTGCTCTCTGAGCGTCTAGTTAGAGTTCACTGAACTATATATCTAGAGAGCTTTCTTCCGTCAATATTTAGTGATCCCCAAAAACATAATCATGTAGGTTCAAATCCAAAATGATAATATCATACTATAGGGGAGTGGGTCATTGCACCACAAAGAGTAACATAATTACTATTTAATTAACAAAACATCTAAATCTTTGGTGTCAGGGTAGGTACCACGTTGGGAGTCCCTCGTTATCGTTGGTTAGCTAACCCTCAGTTACAGTTGGGGCAACCTAGAGAATGCTGCTAGCTACCTCACCATGTGTGGCATTTGCAAAGTTACGTAGATGGAAAAATGGGTCACGGTGGATGTCAGTCGTGAAAGTGTGATAGATTGTAACAACATAATTAGGTTCCACATTGTTAATGCAAGATCTAGCAATTGGGCTTATAAACAATTGGGCACTCACATACCATCAATTATACATCCCTTAAGACATAGGACATCAGTCTTCAATCAAACACCTATTTATCTCGGAAAAAAAAGGTTAGATATAACAAGAATTTTGGTTACTATCACCAAATGGCAACAACATGTCTTTTCCACCAAATCGCATAACTTCTTGTGAGTTATAATATCGTTTTTGACCGATCTAACACACTTCAAATTTGATTTTCTAATTGCAATTCACACATTAGCATTTGATTAACTAGTATTTATTAATATTGTAATGGAAAGCGCGAGCATAGCTTCCATTATCAAGCAAATCCTGAAATTTTATATATTTAACATTTTTGGAATGTTTTCATGACCATGACAGACTATAATACATTATTATTAATAATTCTCATTTCACGTCTGATTATCAATACAATACAATACAATACAACAATATAAAGATAAGGCAAAATTGATGGATGGTAAGGAACAGTGCTTCTCCCACCGTATTGTGATTTGTTAGTAAGTAGGAATATAATTGCTAACAACCAACTTAAATTTTCCCTTAAAGTCAAAAAGATTCCATCTTAATCAAATGGGTTAAGCCAAAAGAAATGGAAGATCTGATTTGTACTCAATCGATAATTAACATATAAGATTTTCCGGTCCAACACGCCATTAAGCAAATTATTCGAGTTCAATGCATGCCTAAGCCTAAATATATATTAATTACTTTGAAATATGGATTAACATTGCTTGTTTGATTAAGAATCTAGCAGATATTGACAATAAGCCACATCCATATACATCAAACAAACCAACAATTAATGAATAATTCTAATTCCAGATCCTTCTTCTTTTTTATTATTATATATAAAAAGTATAAGCAGAAAAGTGTATAAATTAATCAATGAGATTGATTACAGCTAGAAAAAGATAATTGTTTATAAAGAAGGAGTTGGCATACCAAACTCTGGCCCCGTTTTAAGGTTTTCCAAGACACCTTAAAACTAGACAGCTTGCATGCAGTGCAATGCTGCAAAACAAAGAAAATTATTAAATTCATCAACAAAAGCAAAATAGAATGGTAATTTATTCGTGTTGGCTCTGGCATTGCATTCTCTTCTAATGGTGGCAGCCGCAGATTGTAAAGATCACCATGGTAGGTGTGGAGAAGCCATGCATCTTAGTCTCAGAAGAAAAGGAGAATCAAACATTGGCTTTTAAAAAAATCCTAAACCTGACCAACCAATGCATTAAACTATTCAAAAAAGACAGATTTTAAATTTCTTTTGACTGTATACTCTTCGTTCTTTAGATTTATATAATCCCATTTTTTATTAGTTGCTTTTCCTTCAATATATTAGTTTAATTGAGTTCTTCAATATAACACTTGTTCAGTAAACTGTTCATTGTAGCCAAATCATTGACAAAACGTGTTTTATGCTTCTAATATCAACATCAAAAGTAGTATCTTACATTATATTAATAATGAATAAATTTCGTAAATGATAGGCGAATAAATTTCTAATCAAATAATACCAAAATTAAAATTTTTTGTTGAACTAGGATTATTATATCCATTCCAAGTAGTTCACTTCATTATATAATTGATTGTGTGTAACTATTTAATCATCAACTAAACATATGTAAAAGTATAGAAGGTTATGTATGAAATAATTAGGTTAAGGCTCATATAAACAAGATTTAATAGATTTAGAATAAAAGGTAGCATACAATGATTTCTGTTGAAAAGAAGAAATACCGAAGTGTGGGACTACTTGAACTCCCAACCAATGCTTTTTTGGGTCTACCATTAACCAAAATGAAGGACCACAATTGCATGTGCTTTGCTCGAGTTTTACCAGCATAGTAGGGCCCATGTCAACTCTTACAATTCATCTCAACCTTACACCTGTCTCAAACTACATCTTCTGCCCAACTCTCTCCTACTATAAATTCAACAGAGAGCTATAGCTGTCCATGCAACACAACCAAATTACAAGACACACACTACAAACTTCTACTTTCTCTCTTCTTTAGTAAAGGGTGATAAAAAGATCCGAAAGGTTCTCTTCTTCATGGCTAACAACAAGCAGAAGAAGTCTAGTTTCTCCCTATTCAACATGTTCAAAGCTAGAAGGCCACGAAGACCAGAGGACTCATGGGATGATAGTGCTTCAAGTGGACGAAAGATTTGGCCAAGTGATGAAGACAGAGGTTCTTGGGTTGCTGATCCTCGTATTGATGGGAAGGCTTCAGCTTTCATTGCTAAGTTCCATGCAACTCAAGTCTCAGCTTCCGAAATTCAACTTCATGCTCATGCTGTTAATTGTCAAGCTGCCAAAGCTTGAGCACCTACAATACTTATATGTACTTCTCTCTTCAAGTTTCTTCCATCTCTTTGTTATTAATTTGTTTCACCAATATATGCTTATAGCTTGTTAATCACAATAATGAATGGAGGATAAAGATTTGTTTATTTACATTTTCATACATTATACATCCTCCTTCGTTACACTTTTTAAATGGTGTGTCAAGATCGATATAATATATACATCTCTCTTCAAGCTTTGATCAATTCTTGGAAAATTTTGTTTTAAGTGTTGCTTTCCTTCAGCAACAATTTAAGTATTGAAATCTAAATGGCCACCACTGACGGCAATGGGGCTCGAATGGCATGTGGTCAAAGTCATCTAGAAAATCAAGGGGGACTACTTACTTTATACAGTTTTCTTAAGAGAATAAACAGAGAGAAATTAAGTTACTTGAAATTGCCAACTTCACCTCAAAATACTAAAATGAAGTAATCAATTTCTGCCCTTGTTGTTGCCAAAATTATGTAGTTGAAGATTTTATTTTATTTTATTTCAGAGTGCCTTTGTTGCTAAGTTAATTTTCAATGAGTCCATGGTTTGGTTCCAATAGCCGAGTAATTTAATATATATGAGCGGCTATACTCTAATTTCACGGTTCTCACTTTTTCTTGAAATTGACAAGATTCTAGTTAAAAACATAGATAGTGTGCCTGTTGTCCAGGAATCTTTACATACTTCCAAGAAGAGAGATTGTGGTTTCTTCCGCACATACATTATTGTACCTGAATTTATGCCTATATTGGTATTAATTCTCTCAACCTTTTTGCAGGCTTTTTGTCTCTAAATCTTTATTCTATCTTCTATATTTTTTTTATTACCTCTTTATATATCTACTATAATGAATTAATCTTCCTAGTGGTAATTCTTTGATAATTAATTTGTACTTTCAACTGTTGGATATGTTCTGTATGTAATCAAAAACAGAAAGTTTTATCAATCAATTATTGCTATAGATCAATGAAATAAAGTAATAAGCTTAATTTGATTAATTAATAAGCCTACAGCAAGCAGAAGCATCCTTCAAATGATTTGAAAAGCCAACTGAAATGAAATGTTGGCCTGCCAGGTTTGAGAAGCAGAAATATATAATATTGCTTCAAAGTTGTAAGCCACATCCTGTGAAGATGCTCCTCCCTGGAGGAAATTACCCAATTGAAAAGCGATGATAAGGGTAGTTTCAAAACCTCCTGAATATATAATATCCTCATTCTTCATTGTACCAGTCATATAAGAGATTCTCATTTGGCATCCACTAGCAATTAGGTTACGTGCTTCAGAACTATAAATGTTTGGACTTAAATTCATCAAATGGTCATTGCAGGGCGAATCTTACCTTAATCGTAAATATTCTTTTCATCATTTGATGATTATATTGTTAGCAGACAAGATGCTTTGCTTAAGCCATGTCAATTTGTTGTTTTGTGTTTTGTGCACTCCAGATTCTTTCACGTCTATTTCTTTCTTTGGTCAGCTAGAACTCTTTTCAACCTATAATGACATACGAACTGTAAATCAATTAACCAATAACCCTTGAATAGGTGAATAATTTTGAAGAAATCAAAGAAACTCCATCTCAAAACTTTTAGAAAGTGTTTCACTTCTTTTCTTTGTTTTGGATGGTTCAAACTTTTTTATATACATCAATTCCAAGCAAAATAATACGAAGTGAAAGGTGATGCCAGGCTGAAAGTTACTGTTGCAATTATTTTTTTTGTATAGCTGTATGGAACAATGACCATATATGTGTTGTTAGGAAAAAGTTATGCTTCTGTGAGATCACCTTTGAGTTCTTTTAGAAGGGTCTATTATATCATGCCTTAAACTACAGATCATTTGAGCCTTCCGAATTATTTGCTTTTCACTCCACTATAATGGTTCTCTCTTCACTTTATTTTTGTCCATTATCTATCTGTTGGGAATTCTTTCACTCCTTGAAGAACACCCTTGGATTGATGCCGACAAAGTAAACCCAATTTGGGAACTAC